>VZSF01004641.1:1940907-1967916 GCA_013398295.1 Chionis minor
CCCCCCCCCCCCCCCCCCCCAACAATTCAGGAAAAACAATAATTTAATATGGGTTTAAACATGTTGTTTTATATATTAAACATAGTATTTTGAAAATCTGATTGTGTTTTTTCCTCAGTAAGGATTTAGCACTGCTCTTGCTTCACAGTCAGTGTGAGTTTTACAATAATGATAAGGAAGGCAGGATTGGTTCTTCAAGTCCTGTTACAGGATTTATCCGAATCAAATAAAAAAATAGCATTCCTGACTTCAGCGCAAATACCCCTTATTCCTAGGAATGTCATTCATACCTGAATCCACCAAAATGTGTTTCCCAGTTCAGAACTTATTATGAATCAGGCTCCAATTTCAGCATCAACTGGCTAAGTTTGAACTTATTGAAGCATAGATATCACATTGAGCTAAACGCTCTTATTATGTTTTTAAAGCAAGCTGTATTTTAGAAAACTGGACTGCAGACAGCAGTTTAATTCACTTCGAAAATACACAACTTTTATTGAAAATAAAAGAATTATTGTATGTCCAAAAAGAACTTTACCTGTGAGACTCTATATACATCATGCTATATCAGAAAATTTTTTTAGATACTAGATATGACATTAACACTTAAGCGCTAACAGCTTCTATGACTACATCTGTGTTCTACCATCATGAAAGCACAATCGCATTTATCATGATATAAGAAATTGAAGCAGGAAAAGCAATTTTATGCTATAAACAGGACCACTACTTTTGCATTAAACTTCTGCAAGTTGGAGTTATGTCTTATTTCCTGAGAGAAAAGTAAGCATACTGGGAAAACCAACAGTGCTCAGTGAGTTGCTTCCAGTAAGAATAACAAATATCACTTCATGAGACACAAATAATTTAATCCATGCTGTCAAAGAAGCAAACAACTTGTTTCACTTCGTTAACATTTATCATATGGGGATGTTTTTGACAAAAATCCATGGAACTCATTTTGTTCCAACTACTGTAATTATTGAATATCTAACTCTGTCAGGATAGAAGAAAGTAAAGAATAAAGTTAATTTTATTATAAAAAAATGCTTGTAAACCTATACTAAAACTTAACTTACTATCAATGTCAAATTCAAAAAGATGCTAAACCATGAACATAATATGCTTACATTTGAGCTCTGTTAATGTATCAGTTAATTATCCAAACTCTCTTTAGTAAAGACAGTCAATTCCTTACTTTCTTCATCTACTGTACCCGTTATATTTGTTTGCAAATGAAGGACCAGAAAGTACATTTATTTAAATGTTATTTACAAGCACCTTTGATGTGCCTCCAGTGTAATATATCATCAGCGCAGTCTTTGATTTAATTGTTACCGTCATTCATTCATTTTTGTGCACTAACACATGTAGGAGTTCCAAACGCCAAAATACTCTTCCTTTTTTTTTTTTTTTTTGTGCTACATACCAGATTTTGTAACCTGTGTCAAGCTACCTCCAATGCTTACAACTTGTGAACAGAGGCCAACAATGAGCCTCCCCAGACACTAAATCATAATCTTCATGTTTTTCGTATTTCACATTCTAGCCACAGTTTCAACATCCATACCCCGTGACATTAGGGAAGGATAAATCAAGGAGGATGACAGCTCCCTTGTAGAGACTGGTACGGCCCTGGGATCTGCCACACCCAACACCCACAGCTTCTGCCAGATGTCTTGAAGAGTTTTGCAGTATTAACCCCTTCAGGAGTAACTAAGGGGTTTGTGTTGAACCTTTATTAATTGCTCTTTTTTTTTGTGGAAAGAAGAAAAAAAAAACACCCCACCCTTGATCAAGCTTAATAAAACGTTGACTAACTAAAAGACAGATAGTGGGCTATCAGTGATAATTAGCAAATCAGTCCCTGTATTTCCTTAAAGACAGGATTCAGAAGTTAAGACACAGCGTTCTACAACATTCCTTCTTTCATACCATGCTTGGGTCCCACACGCTTATCTAAAATGACACAGTAAAAATTTCAAAACAGTTTTATGCTCACTTTTTCAGACCTGGGACACTGCTTTACCATCTTGGAATCACAATGGCATTAACTGCCCTTCAGCCAAATAGATTGTGGAGGCCTTAAATCAACAGGATTTCTAATCCAAAATCCATACGGTAAACTCTACAACTGTTTCTCCAGGTCTGATCTGGCCCCAGGTACATAAATTTGCATGCAACTTCTAAGTTTGCAAACAGTCCCTGGGCTTAAAGTTGCACATGTGCTTAAGCACTTTGTTCAGTCTGGGTCTAAGACAGCTACTTTAAAAAGAAAACAGAAGCCATGTAAAGAATAACATTGTTAAAAACAATCGTAAATATTGTACCCAAGGAAAAACATGTAACAAAATATACATACTGATTTCTGAAAGCACTTACTGACCCAACAGAAGGTAAACAGCAGCTAAAACGCCATCAGCCAATATTAATGCATGCCACTTCACATAAAAGGGCAGAATCAATTTTATTTAGAAATAATAATAATAACTTTGAACCGTATCCAAGATTCTTTGTACACTATTGCAGGTAAAAGTGTCTGTGGATATAAACAGCAAGCGAGTGGTCACAGCTCTCAGAGTAAAGCTGGCCCCTATTCTTCACCTACTTTACTTTGTGGATTTGAAAGTAGTTACCCGTAGTTTCATTTGTCTCTCCTGTACAAAATGTGTTCACCTTTCCAGTTTGCATGTGGCTTTTCCTAAAATGATAAATCAGTAGAAAATATCGCAAGGCTAGCACTATTGGCAAATGCACTTCTGCGTATTGTACTTCCTAAAGCTACTTCTGATTTGCTTTCCAATGGGCTAGGACTCAAGTTGAACATCAGTATTTGTTTAAACAGTTATAAAGAATATATTTCAGGTTTCCATTGTTTGTGGAGGAAATTACACTGAAAGTAATAGTTATTTCAGTTCTTACTGAAAACAAGAAACAATCAGTGTTGAACTTGGTCAGAAAAAATTAACGTGCCTGCAACTATTTTTCATTTGGGGAACATGCCTCTAATAATGTTAAAAAGAGTAACTATCCACAGCTCACAAGAAACAAATTCAGATGCAGGTTTTATAATTTAAATTAATTGCTCATAAATATCAACACCGATGACCCAAGGGCTTGTTCTCATTTGCTAACATTTCAAGAAGGAGAATTAATATTTCATTGTATGGTTCGCACCGATATCTTGAGAAGAATTTTCTTGCCCAGGTTTGCTCTTTATACATGTGCTATTTGAGTTAAAGGGTTAAGTAACCATTATATTCTAAAGAGCAAACTGTTTGCCTTGGGGCCATCTCCTCCTTACTCCTGATGAATTGCCTGACACTTCATGTATCATACACTACTTTTCACTAGGAAGTAACATTTAGTTCCAGTCATGGTGTAAGACCTGACTTTGGAAGTATGAAGCAATATGGGATAGACCTCAAAAAATTAAAGTGCATAATCATCTGCTAACTATTGTATACCTTAACAGTTACAAACTAATTTATAAATATGCATGTTTGTACTTAAAAAATGGGCACAGAAGTATACAAAGAGATGCATATTAAGATGAGTAAAAAAACATGTAAGAATAAATTTTCTGAGTGACAAGACACTTTCCTGAACTAGAATGAAAGAAATGCTAATGTCATTGAGGGCTTTGCACTAAAAATGTTTGTTAGATATAAGCTAAACAAGCATCACACTGAAAGTTATTTTTAAAAGGAATTATTACAAACACCATTTAAGTAGGCACAGCCTAACAAGTAGCTGGCAGAAACCAACCTAGGTTTCAGCATGAAGGCGCAGTATTGATTCTTTTCAGTGCATTCAGCAGATGAATCGAGGTAAAACTTCCGCTTGGAGCAACAGCAGGAAAGCAAAAGCAAAAACCGTGGCATCAACTTCTGGCTTAGATTTTTTCATCTCAAAACATTTTGATACTTATTTCAAAAACAGCCCTAGATGTGTCCTCAAGTGTGTCAGAACTTGCTCAGGAAGTACAAAGAAAAAAAAAAAGAGAGAAAGGCAAAAGAAAAAGGAAAACCAAACCTACTTGCCAGTGCTCAACTTTTCCAGGCTATTTAAAAGCCAAATTAATGGCTTCTGCAAAAATCTCCTTAAAACCATACTATCCAAAGCTACTATATTAACTTTGTGAACTAAAATACTTCCACAACTACTTCAGAGCAGTTTACAAAGCTTTTCAAATATTACATGATCCAGCAAACCAATCTCTTATATTTAAAAAGGCTTTGAAGTTTTTATTAGGCAGAGATTGAACTTGAAGTGTTAGAATTACAGTATTCTCTTAATTTTAAATATTTTTTTTCTCGCTGTCTTGCTTCCTAGAAAGCCTATGCTGAATGGATAAGATTTATATAATCCTGCATTACATTACTTACTTAACAAGCTGTGTGTTTCAGGATATAAATGTCCCCCCTGACTCAAGCTACAGAGTCTAAATTTAGGTGAACAGGCCTGGAACTGTGAGCTGCTTCTTTATGGAGGGGAGGTCCTGCCGTTAATTATGCACGTAAAGCTTCTGTGATGGAGCACTATAGAAGGAATGTGATTTAAAAAAAAAATAAAAATCAGCGGACAAGGTCTGGCCACTGAGGAAGGAGGACCAGGTGGTGAAAGCACAGCTTTTGGGTGGAGGTTCTGCTCCTGGGCTTGGCCCAATCCCCTCTGTGATCGCAGGCAAACTGAGTGTAAAACACTCGGCCTGCTTGGGCCAATCCAGCCCAAACTGCAACACACGTATGGCTCCTACTGCCACCGCGTCACACTTCTGAATCACCAAATGCACCTTCCTCCCTCTTCTGTGCATGGGAAAATGAATGTTTCCTTACCACAAAGGTACAGCAAGGGTTAACTCATAAACATTCATAAAGCACCTGAGACCACAGAAGCTCTGGACTGCAGGGTATGCAAGGACTGAAAGTGAATTTTAATCAAAATACCTATATTAGATGAAGGCAGTAGCCAGTACTACCAACAGGTATCAGGACAGAGAGGAGAAAGGATGCTTTTTGAACACGCTGTGTTCAAAACATTCAGATAGTGCAGAAGAAGAGGACAAGAAGCATGCTTAGGTGACAGACTTTAGGGAAGAAAGGGCGAATAGCAATAGATGGGCCAAAGCAGAAGGATACAGAGCTCAGGAATGTAGGTTTCTCAAACAGCAGCTGTCAGCAAACAGCTACAAAATCCATTTATAAAACAGAAGTCTGATCTCTCCCCAGTTAGCTTATTTAACAGCCTGTTTATTGTTACCAATAAGCCCAGTGAAGTGAAGATCCAACATATGAAGTCCCTTCTACAGGCTCTGCCCTTCAAAACCACTTGTATAGCAAATGAACGTGGTTCTATGGGGTTTACTTCAGAGATTTTTGTGTAAGTGAAAAATAACATTAAAATATGTGTTAAAAAACCCCAAAACTACAGGTTGCAAAGTTGAAATTTTCCCTGTTAAGAAACACCAAAGGGCCTGCACGTACGTGTGCACCACAATTCAGTTCCATGCCTTACAGTATGATCATCTGATTATTCCATTAAAAGGACAAAAGACATGTCAAAGATCCCAAATAAATCAGCATTACCCTTTATGGGTCCCGAGTGAAACACATCCCCTGGAAAGCACATAATGATTAATAATTGAATGAGGACGATAATGCAGAAGGCGGCCAGATTAAGATTGTCCAGACAAAAACTATTCCTAATTCGAGAAGCTGGCTTTGCAGCCCTTTCTTTTTCTTTTCCTTTCTCTCAAACTTACAGCTTTCTGTATTGGCAACATGGTCACGTATTTGGGAGCATTGGTGGCATTGATAAAATGCTCAAAGCTTACAACCAGCCTTCTTTCCCACCTAAGAATTCCCTTCGTTGAAGACTTCCAAAGCTATCTTTGGCATCTGACTTCGAACAATGGTGTTTTCTGATTTATCTGTCATAGGTTCTTGTCCAGCTATACATTTGCACATGTAGCTGACAGACCGCTGTTACCTAAAATCATTTAATCCTGCGCATGTTTGTATTTTTAGTTTGCCATCCCAACCAGAATTAATGCCAGCACTCTTTTTCTCATTACAATGGTTTAAAAATAAAGCAGCTAGAATGGGGACAGCGAGTATAAACACCAATAGCTGAGGAAATAGCTTTTATCCACTCCTTTATTCACACGACACCATAAAAGACCCAGAGGACTGGTCGGGTTTTTCTGGTTGCCTTTTTTTTTTTTTCTTAAATAGAAGCATCCCTGAAAGATTAAAAAAACCCTCGCTAATTCAAAACTGCCCTTCAAAGCAGTCGTACAGCAACTAAAGAAGTAACCAACTGAAGCACACATCAAATGAAACGGTGTAATTAAGACAATCTATTTCACAGATAAGCAGTTCAATCTTTTGAAGGTAACACATGTGCTGATTTGGCTACAAAAGGAATTGTGAAAAGGGTTCCAGGAGAAAACGCATTAGGATGTAAAGGGGAAAAAAAAAAAAAGGATAAAAGCATTTTTGCACTTCCCTTCGTGTTCCTTTTTTGGTTTCTAGAGACCTTTGTACATGGAGAGGTCACATTCACCTATGAGTAACACACATAATCAGTAAGTTTGCTCACGAGAGAGCTCAATCGGGTTCCGGCCTCGTGGTAGTTGAGAAAGAAAAGGCATTCCCAAAACACAAAATGTGATGTTTAAGCACAGGAGGAAAGAAACCTTACACATTAACTCATAACACAAAAACATACTGTTGGCGTAACTCTTTAAAACTTGAGTGCCAAAGCTAAAGTTGAGAATTTACCTTAAATAGCGGAATGAGTAAAACGAAACCAGAGGGTATTCTGGAAGATTCCTAATGGCATGCTTATGCCATCGCTGTCAATTCTTCAGCAATTTCGCGTACATCCATGTATATTTCAGTAATTCCCCACCACCACAGAAACATTTCTTTTGCTGCTACCAAAGCCCTTCCCAAGGTGGCAATTAACCATCATCTACATACGTAACGCCTAAACGTCCTCACAGAAAGGGCAAAAAATCATGTCCTCTGGCAGTTTAAAAAAAAAAAAAAAAAAAAAAAAAGTGAGACGGCAGAGGCCAAAGGCGAGGCCAAAGGCAGGGGCAGGGCTGGCGCGCCGCTGCCTCAGGCCCTAGGGCGCACGCCCGCGGCAGCCTCTCTTCCCGCCCAGCGCCCACCTCACGGCGGGGTCGGCCCTCGCCCGGCCGCCCCGGCCCGTCCCGCTCAGCCACAGGGCGGCCTTCCCCAGGGCGCCGTTCATGGCCGCCGGCCCTCCCCAGAACCTCCAGCGGGGTCTCCACCCCTTAACCCCGAGGTCCAGCCCGCCCGCCCCCGTCAACCCGCCGGGAAGGTACTTACGGGCTCCATGTCCCGACGGGGCCACGAAGCGCCCGCCTCAGCGGCTAGTCCTGAGGCGACCCCGAGCCCGGCGGCAGCGTCCTCTCTTCCCCCCCCGGGAGGGGCGATTCTGTCCCCCTGGGGATTTAACGCCCGCGCCCCCTGGCCGGGGGAGGGTGACAGGCTGGTTGTCACCTGCGCGGCTGTCACCCCCCCGCTGGGCGGCCCCGCTCCGCCCCGTCGCACCTGGGAGCGCTTTGCAGACCCCGGCCGCCCGCCTGGGCCCCGGCTCCGGCAGGGTGAGGAGCACGGTCCTTTGCTCCGCCGGGAAGTCTCTGGTGGGGACCTGCCACCGGTGGGGCAGGCTCCTCTCCAGAACCCCACACCCACTGAGGGAAGGTGCTTAGGCCCCTGTGGGAAGGGGTGGCCTTCCCTGTCAGTCCGTGCATTCGCCTAGACAGAGTTTCGTGAAAAGTCTAGGTCTGACTTCTAAACTGATGTAAAGTGGGAGTGAATCCCACATCGGTGTGTAAAGTTACATCAGTGTAACAGTTAGGCAAGTGACAAGAGAATTAACCTTCTCCTCCTCTTCTTCTAGAGGCTTCCACAGCTAAGAGGGGCCACCAATGCGCTCAGAAATGGGAGAGTGTATAGTTGTCTGAATTCCATTTATCTTCCCAAGAAGACACACTCATTTAGAAATGCTGACTTCAAGGTATGGATCACTATACGTCTAAAAAAGACTTGCATATTCATTGTGTGCTGTATACAAATGATATTTATGCATACCACGTACACAGAACATAGGGGAAAAACATCTTAGAACCTTCTGGCCAAATTAACTAGTTTCTTTTTAACTAGGCTAAAAGGTTATACGGTTCTGGAAGACTAGTTTGCATGGACATAGTTACACCTTTACACTTTTGTTATTTGCTAAATAATGTGTACTTAACAAGGGTCACTGTACATGATTTCATGTAGCAACAGGCAAATATAGTTAGGTGCTCGTATGAGGTACAAAATTTGAACCCTTTAATCACTTCATGCCCTCTGCAATCTCAGTGAGCCTTAGTGAAAGCAGTAACTAAAGTCAACCAACTGTCCACAGTTAATCACATGAGAAAGTGTTTACAGAATCAACTTACTAACCAGACAAAATTGTTCAAATAATGAAATAAATTAAGCCTATTAGAGCAGGCAAACCGAGGACATAGTATGAGGGGTTTGATGCATGGAATGTCTGCACTGTAATTCTTTAATGCCATGTGTTGTTATAAATATTCAGAAAGCAAGCAGCTTTGGGGGAAAAAGTTGAATTGATTTAATGCGACATGTGAAGTTACTACTACTCTTGGTTTAATCTTGCAATAAAAATGTGGGAAATACACAACACAAAGGTAAAAAATGAATCTTTTGTAAATGTTTTGCATATGATCACGAAAATAGTGAAGCTCACCGAGTCATAATGTTTCTTCTTCAAGTAAACAGGTCTTTTCAAATTCGGAAATACATGTGAATAATAGAGATCTTATAGACAACTTGTTCTACACAAGTCTCCTGTTTTATGTCATGATCATTGTGATTCTGAAACAGAATCAAAGAATCTTCAATTCTATAAACAGGAGTTTAAATACTCATTATTTTCTTCTTTGAAATGAGTCGATGCTCTAAAAGCACAGTGCTGAAAGGCTGCCAAGCTAATAGTCCAGTGAGCACTAGGAAGAGATTAATTTTATACCTGGAATGAGTGTATACACTTTCCATTCCATTTAGTGAAAGGGCTGGAATGTGAACTACCTTCATGGTGCAGTGTTGTGTTAAACCCTGGAGTAAAGAGTCAGCCTCTAGAACAGAGAAGGTCTGAATTCAGGACTGTGACCAGCTATGGATGTTAGTCCACAAAAGGTAAATCAAAATGGGATCTTTGAGATACCTACTTGAATTTTTTTTTGCCCAGTATTTTGTTGAATAATGGTACTCCAAAATCAGTGTGAATATTTGGGAATGCAAATATGTTATGAGCACTTCTGTTTACTTTGAAACATGCATATATTAAAATGGAGAGATGTGTGCTAGCAAGCACAATCTCTTCACTGGAGAGCTCTGCCTGAGGTGTAGCCAGAGTTATAATCTCCAGGTGTGCTCTTTCTACTTTTCAAAGGGTGCCTGATCAATAGAGACAGAATGAAGGCAAGACAATGGATCTACTTCCACAAACTATGTTAGCCAGCGGTAGGTAGCTAGCAGAGGAGATTTGTAGTTCCAGACCAGTTTTAGAAACTGTGCTTTTAAAGGTTTTCAGAAAAGTTTTATTAAATTGACTTTTGTTTTCCTGTTGCTCACTGTTGACTGTTCAGAACCCCAGGAATGGATTTCTGAAAACCCCCAGGCCTTTCTGATTATTAATCACAGTCAGGTATTTGGTGCAATATATTGGGCCATACTATCAGGACCCATCTGTTGTGTCATCCTATTGGGATTATTCAAATTTTGTCATTTAGTGTGAAGAAATGTACAAGGAATGGGAGGGCGACATCTCCTCTATACATTTTCCAGGGCAGCTGGAAAAGAGGGCAAGCGTTTCTTGCTTGGAGCAGTTCAGTTTAGGTTACTGAGAGGAAAGAACAGTGCTGAAGGATGGATTTTTTCCTAAGCAAAACCGTAAGTAAATTGTATTCCTGAAAAATTATCAGTTCCTAACTGATGTTCTTGGTTAGAAGTAAATGGCATAGGACATCGTGAATATTTGAAATGTTAAAGAGTGATCAGAAGGAGCAAAAGCATTACAAGAGTTGCTCCTTTATGCTGCACATCATGTGAGTTTGCTATTCCAGCCAGAATCATGCTAAAGTAGGTGACCACACCTCAAATTTTTGTGACAGGAGGAGACATTGAGTCATCCATTTTGTCCAAGAAAATCTCCACAGGCAACAGCTACAGCTGGTTAATATAACAGGGTCCCACACCTAGAGACTTGCACAAGTAAATGAATTGACTGCTAAATCAAGAAATTGGTAAACCAGGGAAAATCCATTTAAAAAGGTAAGGCTGGGCCTAGTGGAGTGCGTAATGTAACACTAAATTTCAAAAAAATACCGGAAGCTCATGGTTAATTTTTATATTTGATCGAGGAAGAAATGTGAAGAACTGTACCTGGAAAAGATTTTGTCAAGAATCACTTGGAACTTTTTTCAGTCGTTGAGAGTTTCATATTACACAATGCTAAATACAAACCTGGATAAAGTCTTCTTTTTTTCAGGCTCTTTGAATCTTAAGTGTGACTACATACAACTTTGAAGTAAAAACACATAGACACCCAAAACTTAAGGCCAGAAGTTTTGTTTGTTTGTATTGTCCAACTTCTTAAATACCAGAGATCATTACCTTTTATTCTCGCTCTTGTGTTTAATTCATTAATACATTGCCACTGCAGACTCCAGCAGCCAAGGGGACATTCTGGACCCCAGATCAGATTATTTTCTGACTCCTTCACCCTCTGTTTATTTTCTGTTCTCCAGCTGTGGTGACTTCACTCCATCATAGTGACTCACATGCTATTACATGCTACATATTGGAGAAGCAACATTTGCCCATAATTTGTTTAGAATTCCATTAGAAAAAAGAAGAGTTGTACTTATCAGAAAACTAAAGGGTACAGGGGTAGCTCTGTTGTGAATCAGTTAGCCTTGTCATATAATAATTACTGTATTGTAACTTCATAATAAACCTTAGCTATAGTGTTTGATAAACACAGCTTGTAAATTATTTGCATTCTAAAATCTTTGGAAAACGCATCCAAGAGTAATCACAATTCTAACCACTGGGAAAAAATCATGTGGTCCGTGCCAGCAGCACGTTTTTGTTGAGCCACTGAAGAGCGTCCCTGTGAATCTTTGGTAGAGATAGGATTTTTATCATGTATCAGTATATAAATTCAATAGAATGAACAGCATCTCAATTTTTTTTGGAGTAAAAAATTTGACTAATGCCACGGTGACCTCATACAGCTATGTTTTGCGCTTTTGGCATTTTGGCTCGCCACAGCTAGTAGATAAGAAGGTTACGTGTCCAGCTGTAAAGAAATAAACAGTCTGATCATACTCCTGAAAATGATACGGTGTTGTTTCACTTCTGATTCATCTTGTTTCCTCTTGTAGCTTTACTGCAGGGTGAACGTGCAAGGTTATGCTATCATTCAGCTAAACAACTGGTTAGTAATGCCACGCCAGCTACAGAGTCTCTGTCTTAAGCCAGCTGAAAGATTCTTCTCTCTGTAGGGGCCGTAAATGTAAGAGGCAATGGTGAAACCAGGAATTGCATGAAACAACGAATTCTTGCTTTGTCATTCTGTGGTTGACAGCTGGATTGCTGCATCCTACAATGGACCATATAAAATGCACAAAAAATGTGGCATAACAAAGAAAGTATTAATGAGTACTACTTTTCATTAAGGTGTATAAATATACTAATTTGTTTTGGGTAATGTCAAGGTGTATCAATCCAGAAGTAGCAGGAGCCATTTTGCATGTGCGCTGCTCTGTATACATGACTATCTTGATCAGCTTTGTGGGGACCAGGTCCACGTCTCTTTTCCTTTCTACTGGCTATCTCTAACAAATGTAGCAAGAAGAAAATACTCTGGAATTTTACTTTCTTCGGGTTATACAAAGCAAGAACAAGACTCTCTGTGGGCTCCCCTCTGCCCAGGCAGTGAGACGGCTTTTTCAGAGCTGGCCAGCGGTCAGTGTAATTCCAGTGTTTAAAAAGAAGAAAGAAAGTTTGAGTCATCATGACATAATAACTCATGTAACACGTTCTGAGGCAAACCAGGACTTTTCTGACTCCGTTGCAGCTGCACGAGCAGTGTATGTCAAGCCCTCACAAATTATAGGCTCTTCTGTATCACTATTTTCTTTCACTTTGAGCTTTCTTTAATAAAGATCTTACCGTGTGGTATTACAGACCAGTTAGGCTCATTTCATCTGTAGGAAAGACATTTGAAAGATTTTTAACAGATTAGGAAAAGGAGTATCTAGTAAAAGCATCCTTCAGCCTGATTAGTTGTATACGCATGGTTTAGGAAAAAAGAAGTCATGCTTCACTGGCCTTCTGGAACTCTTTGAAGATAACACTGCCAAGATAGGGTATACCGTGGACATTATATTTTTAGATTTTCAGGAGTCATTTGACAATGTTTTACCCAAGAGATTAATGCTTAAAGAGAGGGGAGTGAAGGGGCAAGAGAAAAGTTCGCTCATTAAATTGAAAAGTAGGTCTAACCAAGAACAATGAGGAGCTAAAAATGTCATTTTTACACACTAGGGGAAACAAAATTTCTAAAGCTGCAGTGCAGGACTTCTGTGTATCAAGTTAACTTGTTTACATAAATGGTTTGGATAGATGTATTCTTTTGAAACTAAAATACACTCATTATCATTCATTTGTAGTGCTAAAAAGCCCTAACAGGATTTGTAATCCCAGTGTGCTGAGCACTGTATATATTAAGAGACTGTCCCTGCAGCCACGTAGACACTGCAGACTAAAAGTAGAAGGGGGGGAGTGTTATTTTCCTGATTACGTAGGGAGGTTCTGAGGCCTGGGCAGACTTGATCCCAGCCACAGAGTGAAATCAGTAGATCTGATGAGTGAATGTATTTTCTTAGTCATGAGATCAGATTTCTGATTTGGAGATGACACTTCACAGGAAACAACAGTGAATTCCAAACAACAGTGAAGTACTGAAAAGCAAATATTTCCAACCCAGCAAATGTGAAATGCATTTCCAAATAAATACACATTCCAATCAGAAAGGAGATTTAAAGTTTATTGTTAAAGTATCTCTTTCAGCATAACATGCATATGTAAGAAATGTAATTTTTGTATATAAATTACTTAGAAGAACAAATTTAGAAGAGTTACCTCTCCGTGACGTAAAAAAATCTTGCAAAAAATTCTTAATTAAAACTTGTTTGGTTCAAATATAACTTTCTAAGTTAAAGCCGTATCTTGATTATTACTATATGTACAATAAAAGAACTAGGCTGCAAAGAGCGCTTATTTTGGCCCACAGCATGTAGATAACGGTACAGCAGTGACAAATTGAGTGAGTGTGAGAACCACTATGTCTACAACTTGGGTTTGAAATACTAAACTTTATAAGATGTGAACACGACCACACACATCAAAAGGATATTCTAAGATGCTGGCCGCCTCCTTCTGTGTATCCACTTCCCAGCATACTAAGCTTCAAGTCATGTGCGATAGACGAAATTTTCAAAGGAATTGCCTACATTGTGGAAAAAAAAAAAAAATTGTCTTTTTAAACTAGAGATCCATTTTGCATTCCTACACCTTTTACCCGATTTAAAGAATGAACATCTTCATTCTGAAGAATGAGACCCTGCCCTTCTGTTTTGTTTTTGAGTACCTGATAATTCTGCCTGACCACACAACTGATACATGACCCAAATTTACTCTTGCAAAGGAGACTTCATAAGACTTCAGCATAGATAATCCTGATTTACCCTGCTATGAAATGGATCAGATTCAGATCTGTCATCTTAAAAAATATTGCTCCTCCCTTCCCATTCTGTTTATCTTCCCCACACTTTACTGAACATTCTTGGAACTACTCAGTGCTCCTCTGCCTGTCTGTAGTCCCCTTGCTTTGTGCATGTAGACACATAACTGACAGGTAACTGTGGGAACAAATTCCTGTGAGGCAAGTTAGGGTGGTAGTTTGCAGTATTTGGTACTGTGTGGTTAATGGTTAGGACATGTGCTCTTACATCTTGGTAAACATAAGGTAATTTTAGGTAGCTCCCTGCTCAATGAAATTGGGCTAAGGAACATTGTACCCACCACAGGAAAACAGCGCACCCATGAATAGCTACCGTGGGTCAGCTAACACACACTAAGTTCTTACCTTTTCTTACTTCACAGCTAATGCCTGGAAATAACTTGTTCTGGTTGCTAGGTCTAACTTGTTGAATGACTGAGTGATTGTAGGAGCTAATCCATTTATTACCTAAAAGAGCTCTTCTTTAGCTGGAGTTGTGCAGGCTAAGGATTTTGATCTTAAAGGCAAAGGCTCTAATCCTAGGGTTTTATCGATGTGATTAATATAATTATGTATATTTAGACTATCATATTCTTTTTGCAAGATGACTGCAGTAGGGTCTTTTATAACAAAACTCCAATATAGGCCTTAGCCGTGCTTAGGTTGGAAATGCCGCGCCTCTTACATGGCATGAATAGGTATCTAAGTTAGAAAAGCTGCTCAGTGTGCTGTTATTGCTTGTGTTATGTCCTAAAGGAACATGAGTCAATCAATAATTAAGCCACAAAGTACTGCCTGTTGACATGGCAACACGTTCACACATGTGACGTGAACTTAATGTCCTTCTTTCAAGTCTCCTGTGAAAGTAAAAGTCTCCTAAGCTCAGTAACAAAGAAATGGAGCAGGCATTGCCAGGGGAAAAGGAGAAAATGGAAAAAATAGACTATTTCTTTTATAAAAATGGATGCCTTTGAACATTGTCTCTCTCAAATCTGCTGTCTCTCATTTTTAAGTACAAGGACCTTTCCCTAATCAAAAAATCCCCAATAGCTTATTGCCAAATCATTCTCAGGAGCACGAAATGAACTTCCTTATGGATCATTTTCATGATTGCTTCTTTCCCATGTACTTCACCCCACCCACATTTTTTAATGGAGCTGAAGTGAACACAACTCTTTTAGGTTACTTCTGTTTAGGCAAGACTCTGTCTAGCTCCAAGAATAACATTAGCTGCTGCACCAGAGATTAAGGGTTGGCATGAAGGTCCAAATGTGAAGTTGTCATCGTCAGTTGATGCCTGTTGTTCTAGAGACGAAAGAAGAAGCACGAGTTTGTGTGACATCAACTTCCGTACATTGGGATCATTTTTACTGGCTGCTTCTGCAGCTTCTCTGCACGTGCTCCCACTCTCACATTCTCTCTGCTTGCCAGTTACCCTATTCTCCTCTTGGCTCGCGTGTCTGTCTTCCAAGCTTTCTGCAGCAGATGTTAATGGGCCTCACCAACATGTTTTGTTTGCCACATGTGTTGCTACCTGTGTCACAATGGGTGAGGTTCTTTTTTCTTTTTTTCCGAGGCATCTTTTTACTTCTGCCTCAGTTGGTCTCTTGATCTTTCACACATTAAAAGTTTACTACACGTTTTTTCCTTTGGGAGCTTGGTGTCCTCCATGCAGAGGACATGTCCAGTCCAGCAAAACTACGCTTTTATAAGATTGCTTCAACACTGTTTGTGCAACCACTTTGCAGAACTTTGTTATTCATGATTTTATCTTGCCACTTGATATGCATAATAGCTTGAAGGTGCCGTTGATTAAATTTTTCCAGTGCTTTGATGTACCAGTACTAGCATTTCCACGTTTCTCATCTCTAGAACGAGGTAAAAATTAGTACACTACAGAAAAGCTAGAGTTTGGTTTTATGTCTAATAGTGTGCTAGTTCTAGATTTCTTAGATCTAATTCTCCCTCTCAGTCCATCTAAACACACAAAAACTAATTGCTGTAGAAAAGACAACTGGTTTGAAACTCATGTTAGGGAGGAACATTCAATGCAGGGTTTGAAACTCTCATGTGTGATCCTTGCCCTTTAAGAAATCGGGTAACAGTTTTGATAGCTTGAATTTTATAAAAGTACAAATCTCAGCTGCAGGCTATTGCACAGCTGGGCAGTCTGGATGTTGGGTGGACCATAGCCCTTCAGCAAGCATTAATCCTAACCTTCCAGACATAAGATATGTGGAAAACTAATATGCAAGTTCAGTAATAGAGAGACAGACAAGATTGCTGAGACAGCAGGGTGACCTCATACTTCTTCAAATATGTCCCTTCTTTTCTCCTTCGCCACTTTCTTTTTAATGTATTTCCTTCTATGTCCTATGTGATTTCAGATCTCTGAGCAGATGAACTTTTATTTTTAAACAAGAAATCTCTTTCTGCTTGTATCACTTTTCAGATCAACTTTGATAAGAAAACTGTAGTCCAGCAATATATTTTGGGTAATGTCAGGAGCAATTGAAGAACTTAAGGTCCTTAACACCGTTTTTGGGTTTACGTCTGAGCAAAATGGGCAGCTGAATGACATGTCTGCTGTGCCCTTAATAAATAAATTGCTCACTGTCTGTGTTGCTTGCAAACTGACAGCCTTTAGGCAATCACCAACTGTCCTGTGTAATATTTGAAAGGTAGGTTTGGTTGAGCTGGAGAAAAGGGCCCAAATCTCCTTTTTAAAATATTGACATGGATTCTACTTTTTTGCTGGTTTTCATTTACTGAAAAATAATATTCTAAGACTCTTGGAATTCTTCTGTGAATTTTTAACACACAAATCAGTTCATAAACCTTACGATACCTGTAATTTACAAACAAAAGCTAGACATTTAATGGGATTTCTGCAGGCGCATTATAATTATACCTGAACAATAGTCAACAGGGAAGGGAGTGATGGTAGCACCATTAGGAATAGAGAAGCGTGACTGCTACCTATGCAAGACTTAACTTGATGGGAACTCAGCTATTCCCATGGCAATTCAAAACACTGAAATTATACTGATTTAGTACCTACTGTGCAATCATGACACCTTTACTTTTTTTTAACCTTTTTTTGTTTTTTATTAAGATCTTACTTGAAAAGTATCACGTTGGCATAAGTGGGTCTCACTTCTGCAAGAGATTTATCCCAGCCAGTAAAATTGGAAAGATCAGGCCCTTACAAAAATTTGTGCGCTACCTTTAGCTCACTCTCCAGCGCATGCACATTGTTTTAAAAAATACAATAAATTATTGTATTATTCAATGCATCCAAATCTCTTCTAAGCTGTAAAGTGTACTTTATTCTGTCCTTTATTACTTAGAGAATTTAATTAATTTTGCAAATTACACCATTTCTGTGTTTCATTCATGTGACTTTAATAGCCCCATCTGCTGGCTGAACACCAGGTAAGAGAATTAGCACATACCTTTGAAGGTCTCTTGTTCTAACAGGGCTTCTATGAACTTGCTACTGAAATGTTCTGGGTTTTTCCTAAGTGAGACAAAAGACAGAAAATCGGAAAACTACATTTTATAGATGCATATTATCTCACAATGTTTTTGAGTTTATTTTGTGCTTACAAAGCTCTTAGTTTTTGACTGTATCAGTCTGCTTTGTTAATGATAAATACACAGTTTTGTTGTTGTAGGATCTTAATTTCCTAAAACACTTTACAGTTTGCTAAAGTGAAAAGGCATGAAACTGTTGAAACTGGGAGAAAATATCAGATTAAAAGTAAACAGCAATGCTCGCTGAAAAAGGAACTAAGCAAAGATTTGCTTTTGGATGCAGTGCATCAGTAGCACTGAGACTGTATTGTGTTATGCTGAATTTTTCTTATTGCAACTCTTCCCTAGGCATCCATTTATGCTGATGATAGGATACAGGGCAGGAGAGACTCTTGCCGTGACTCAGTAGGCTCATTTTCATGTTCTGATGTCCTTTTAATGGAAAAAGATGCCACAAATCTCCCAGAAATAATGAGGGGGGCTTGATTCATCCCCTCATTCTTTAAATGGAACTACATTCCACTGGTTTTTGAGGGAAAGCTTCTGATATTATGTGTACAGCTGTGGTACCACTCGTTCTACACACATGTAAAGGAGTAGCTTATAGGGTAGCTAAAGAGAAATAAACTTGTGTTGCTTGTGCATCATTGAAAGTGAACACAAATTCAGGGTTGTGTCTGCAGGTTGTCCTGAATAAGTATTCTTACTATAAAGCTGTGGTTTATCTATGTATTAATGTGGCAAAAGCACATGGATAGACTTTAATGCATGAAAGAATTGAAAAATATGTTATGTATAAAATATATATTCTCTAGAAAAAATGTCAAATGGCCTGGTAAAAGAAACAGAAAATCCTGAAAAAAATTATGATGGGAGAGGATGTTTGGTGGAGAGGCGTCCCAGGATGCAAACATCTGCTTGTGGTCACTCTGAAGAAACAAAAACTTGAGGGGTAAGGGAAAAGGATTAATGAATGTGCCTTTGCCACAGTCAGTAAGAAAGCCCAAACTGCCTTAAAATTTCTGATTCTGTCCATTGCAATAAAGATCACCTTAATTCTTTTGCAATGTGCAGTAAAGAGAACTTTGCTGACTAAGAGCAATCTACCTTTTCCCAAAGTTTATTCCAGTGACTCAAAACAGAGAGGATGATTTAACAGAGCTTAAACAAGCACTAACAGAAAAATAAGTTACTGCAGCCGTGGTATTAATCTGTGCATTCTGGTCTGATAAGATACTTGGATGGGTTTTAGGGCAGTAAAGTCTACAACAGCAAGACAAGTCAAAATTACTTATGATATGATGGCCTCACCAATATAGCAATCCATGTTTCCTTATGACTGTGAATTCGTTGAGTCAATCTTTGCAAGGAAATCCCTGTGAAACTATTGGTCTATTAGTAAATTAATCTTTACAAAGCCTTGTGAACTCATACTGGTAAATAAATGTTACCTTTGCTTGTAGCCTGTTCTAAACGGAACAGAGAGAATGAGTATCAAAAAGAAAGAAAAGATTTCTTTCACAAAGATGAAGTACGGGATTGTGTTGATGCTCTTTTGAAAGCTGTTTCAAAACTCAGTTGCTGAAATTTTCAAAATAATTAAATGTTTCAGGTGGGTTTTACTGCAAGTCAAAAGGGCTTGTGGTCCCCATTCACATAATTGCTTGTGAAAATATCAGCTCCTATCCTAGTTCTATAATAAATAGCACATGACTTAGAGGACCAAAGGATAGCTTCCTGCTGATGATCAAGCACAAATACTAGCATACCACGGAAGATTTTCTGCTGATGTCAGTGCAGAAGATACAACACAGGATGCCCTTAACTGCATTAAAACAACACAGATGATTTTAAAAGGAAACCTGGGAAATACATTAATTGTATGTTCAAGATCAGCATTTTCCAGTTACTAGGAGTGTTCGTGTAATATCTTTCTTACTGTGCAAGAAGCTGCTCTTTTTCGTTCCAAATGCACTTAACATAGTGACCCAAGTAAATCCACCCTGATGCAGCTTTACCAGCTGCTGTACTGCTTCCCTCCTGCAGAGGTGTTCTTTAATGAACACATGTTTCTTGGTCACAGGTAGTCCGCTTTATGCCTGACTGCATTTCTTTACAGGCTTAAAACCCAAAGCCTTAAGGCACAAGTGCCAAATGTATACTGGGTGGAAGCCTGATCCTTC
The DNA here is from genome assembly GCA_013398295.1 of Chionis minor. Classification (NCBI taxonomy): domain Eukaryota; kingdom Metazoa; phylum Chordata; class Aves; order Charadriiformes; family Chionidae; genus Chionis; species Chionis minor. The sequence continues at coordinate 1,960,527 of VZSF01004641.1, forward strand.
AGTGGACAGCTCAAGTGATTATGAATTACTAACTTGTGAAATCCTGAGGTGATAGAACCAAAAGGACTGGTGGATCTTAAAAACACTGATTTCTTTTTGAAAACAATTTAGTCAATTTAATCACGCAGTTTTAAAATTAACTGAAAGGTTTGTAACCATTTTTTCCTGTATATCTTTAGAAATGCATACTTTTATAGTATGTATTTATGTAAATAATAGTTCCCTTTTAAATATCACATAAAGACATGTAGCCGAGTAACCATCAAAGAAACTGTTACAAACAGTAGGCCTTAAACTTTGTTTCGGTAGGATTGGCAGCTAACACTGACCATTTCTTCTCAGAAAAGATCCTGGATTTGTCTTTTCCTAAGACTAGCTAATCCTTGCTCTCTTCTTCAGGAACTGTGTTCACATCTTTTTGCATTCACTTGAAAAACAGGTGGCTCAGATCAGCCAAACCTTAATCCTAGCAGACCTTGAACTTACTGGAACACTATTGCTCTTTCAGTGGGCTTAGAAGTTTTCTTTCTTTTTCCTGCCATTACTATGATTAATAATGATCTTGACACACAGACACAGATGCGCACACATATATACACTAATAAACACAAATAGAAAACATAATAGGTTAAGATGTTAAAACCTGAAATCAGTCAGGAAGGCAGAAACCAGCAGGTTTTTTTTTAATGTGGTAAGGCAAAAAAATCGTATTTTTACTAAACAAAGGCAGAGTTAGTATTTTGGATAGTCTTACAAGTCAGAAACAAATGCTCTTCATTATCCATTGATTAAAGGAAAGACAATTTCCTAATCTACATTAATTTACTGAACAGCTGGACAAATCTCCAAAACTTTAAAAAAATTATTACTAAATGTTTTGAAATATACTGTGCTTTGCCTGTCCTAAGTCTGAATGCTGTACAATTTGATTATCTGAAATAACCAATTTGTACTCAGAGTAGCACAGAGCCTATGATAACACATCTCTTGTGACTATCCATACTTAGTAACCGTTTCTTAAATCCTAAACTGCCCACTCTGAGTTTTGAGTACTGAGACCAGTTACAGACACTTTTCCAAATTATGACTCATTACATTAAGCCTTCTTTTCATGAAACTCTGCTTAACTGTGCATGTGCTGATTGTTTTCTTTGTCATCTGACTTTCAGACGGGTTACTGATCTCCTTTGATATACTGTACATGACATCCTAACAAAACCAAGTCTTTAATCAAAATGATGAGGATTCGAATGTGTGCCACTGTCAGACAGCAGGGTAAGGCTAACATGCAGCAGATGTGTACTCGCAGGTCAGATGGAATGAATAGATTTAAGACGTACAGTTGGTACAATCTTTAGTTTAACCCTAAATCTGATTTTAAAACCCAGGCAGAACATTTTCACAATGAGCTGTGCTGGTTTTAACTGTCAGCTGGCAAAAGACTGGCACAAATATTTTAGGCATGGAATAGACCTGACAAGCCTTGAAAGTCACAATCTAGAAAGCAACAGGAATTTGTTGCAGGGAAAGAGACAAATGGCTCTGCAACTATGTTTTTGCTTTATGACAAAAATTACCTGCATTAGTAGTTCTGTGAAAATGTTTTCTCTTTCATGCTGCTAATCTACAAGTGGAAAAGCAAAAGACAACTCCACAGGTGATTTCTTCTAACAGATTTCATTAATACAAGCACAAAACACTAAGATTGCGTAAATGAAATCTGCAGCGGCAAATCAAAAATAACACCTCTTGGTTAGTCAATTAAGGATCAGGAAGCACCAAGAGCAAGTATGTCAGAATATGATCTGCTTTAATATAGTTTAGAAAAGAGCTTGCGAATTTAAACATTTAATTTTGTAAGCTGAACTTTTCTCAAGAAAACAATTTATAAACTGTGGGATAGACTGGCATGTTTTCCTCCTCCACATATGCAAAAGTTTTCTTCTTAAAACATAGCGTCAGTCTCACTGAGCTCAATGGGAGTTGCGGTGCTCCGTCCTTTCTAAGAGACGCTTTGTTGCAAACCAGTTTCAAAGTGACTGATACCACTACTGTTTAAGTTACAGCATGATTAATTTTCTCAAATTTTTTATAGACATTGAAGTTGTAGTAAAGACTGTTCAGGACTCTGCTATTTGTTAGGGAAAGTGTTACCAGATAGTATTTTTACTTCATTATAGGGAAGTAGAGTAGATATAATTTAATGGACTATAAAAAGAAAGAGACAGATTGCACTTTTTGTTCTGCTCTGGGAAAACAGAGATTTTTATGCACTGTAGTGATATTTATTTAATGGTGTCAATTATGAACTGAAGAGTCCTATTCCCCCATTGCTATTGGCAGATGCCAAGAATTTGTGGATTCAAGCTGTGCACTGGTTAATTGTAAATTCACTGAAAGATCCACAAGAAATGCTGATGGCCATAATAACACTCAACTGAATAGGCAGTTAAGCACATCTTAACAAGTTATCGTGTTGATGAGCCCAGCAGAAATACTGAGACGGATAAATTAATCAGAGGCTAATTCCTGAGTCCTGCTCAAGAGCTCTGAGCAGAATGTTCTGGGGATACAAAGGAACCAGAAAGCTAGTAGGTGACTCCAGATGTCGATCCCTCTTGAATAAGAACTTTCCATACACAGCATTTCCATTGGTTTCACTAGCCTGTATGTCTGTTGATCCCTAGCACAAGCATCAGTTGTTTGATGATAATAGGTAGAGGGATTTAATTCATAGCAACTCTAACAGTGCTCTAACATATACCAGACAACGAAATGGCTCGTCAGCCACGAGTTTGGGGAAATGTTACCATTTGCAGCTTAATCTTTCACTGAGAGTAGTTTTTACTCTTGGACAGAGGTGAATGAGTCCACTGAGGTTAATGAATTCATGAACGTGAGTCAGAGATACAGATCACAACTCTTGCCTTTATTCTTTTACCGTATACTGAAGTATTTCTACAGTCATTTCTTTCCTTTTACTTGATAGCTTTTTTTAAGGCATCATAAGAAAAGTATCCCTATTGTTTAGTTATATAGCATAATGGGTCTACCAAAGCATGAGATTTATATAAAAAAATGTATTTCAAGAGCTCTCAGAAACTACAGGGCCCAGTTTTATACTTGGGTGCCCCACTCAAAATCCATAGAATTATTTTCAGAAGAAACCCCATGCGTGATCAGGACCATTTTCTTAGCAATGGTGATACTCCATATATTGCAGTTCATCTGCACCATGGGATCTTTGGACAAATAAAAGAATCCAGTTCTACATCTTTCCTTCTATTGGGAAGAATTTTATTGAAGTTTTGTATGAGAAAGGGCAACTACTGAAAATGTAAATTCACCTTTGTGATCTTAGCACATTTTCTTCAGTTTTGTTCAGCACGCTGAAAACTAGAACTGGGATCATGATGAGAATAAGCACCATTATCAGAGAGTAAAGCATAACATGCGAACGCACAGTGCTGTGGTAGTTGAGGATGGGAAATTTATTTCTGTCTTTGTGACTGCTCTAGTTAGGTTATGCAACGTATACATTAATAAGTCAATATAATCCCATATTGCTGAAGAGGTATTATGTTCCATAGTATTTATATATATTATCATTGAGCATTATGGCATGTCACCAGGTAGTCCCTATTTTATTCTATTAGTATACTCTGACATGTGATATACTGTAACTTCAAACATCTGCATAACCTAGAAGGTAACTTATGCCACCTGCATATATGATGTCCAACAGCAGGGAATGCCAGTGGAAACTCCTTATTTTACTGTTGAAAAATATTCTAAATCCAAATCCTGTTCTTCGTGATATCTATTAAATGGTACAGTTTATAGCATGGTCAGTGCAGTATTTGCCTGTAAAGTGTGCTGTGGAAAAATTCTGGTTTAGGCTACAAATGTTCATCAAAGAATATTGTCTTGGCTCTCACTCTTGCCATAATTTATTTTTATAATTGAGTATAGACCCACTGGCTTCTGACTGAGCATCTAACCTAGATAGATTCTCAGACATACATTCTCCTTTTAAAAATCAAAAAGAATGACTTGCACATTATTGATAGCCACCAACTACACACCTTGCCTGTGACAAAGAATGTTGTCATAAGTCAACACCTACGCCTCTGCTTTTTAATCTTAGGTCTCTATACGGCTCTGTGATAATAATATTGGTTACCTCCACTCACATACCTTTGATTCTTCCATCCAGGACCTCAAATCTTCCACCTGTGCTTTCTTGTCCTCTCTCACTGTCCATACACAGTATCCTGAGGTCTCATTGCTATACCTAATTACTAACTGGGCAAGAGGCAGCATGTCCTGTGGCTGGTTATGAGCTGTATGTGTGTTGATTGTCCAGCTGGTAAGCCAGACAAAACAGAACTTTTGAGTTCACAGTGCAGTTTTTCCCTTAATGAGGCCAGTCATCTATCTAGTCATCAGTTTTCGTGTAGCTGGGTAGAACTTCATATCTTTGAGATCACTCCTGTTCTATCAAATTTGTTTGAGATTGGCCAATAGATTCAAAAGTTAGTGGGAAAGACAGAAAACATGGTTGCATAAGCTTGGGATGATCAGGTTAGGAACACAGTAATGCTTTCTGAATACTAGACTAGGCTAGTGTACTACTTAGGTGTGTACTCACTAGACTATACTAGACAAACAGATCCAGAGATCAGATAGTTTCCTAAACACTGTAAATAATGCTGTCCCAGGAACAGGTCCAAGGAGACCTGCTTATGTCAGCATACTCACCTTGCCTCTCCTTCCACATTTTGTATCATGGAAATAACTTTGAAACTAGGATAGTCTCTAAGGCTAATTATACTAGCATCTAGGGGAAAGTTTTGGCATTGTGGAAATGTGCACCGGAATCCCCATACACTGCATTTAGGAAAGGATTTTTGAAGAAGCTGTAATAAATTCAGTTGTTTCATTTAGTTCTTTGTCGAACAAGAACTATCTATGGAGTGCTGATCGTTCAACTAGTACATATTTATCCTTCAAGTAAGCAGAATATGTAACTTAATTTTATTTGAGGTTTGAATGCTCCTGCCTACTTACTCCATAACAGATCGCCATCTTGGAATGACCCTTATTATGCCAAAGAGAACAGGCCAATCCATTTGAACAAAGTGTGTCATATGAATTCTTACTAAAAATCCCCTGCAACCAGTAGAGTTAACAGAGGTTACAAATTTGACCCACAAAATTCTTTTTTTTTCCCCATACGCATTCCATAAATAATATTTTGAAAATACTGATTAAATTTCTCAGTGTCAACACAGTAATCTAACATCCCATGCTTGAACTTACTCTATGTAATTTGATTCATATAATGATTCTGGCTGTGAATTTCTTTATGTAACAAGTATTTGATGCCTTGATTCACCAATGTAGGGGTTGCCAGTTGATGTCTCAGTGCTGTTCAGACCTTTTCTAAAAATTATTTTTCCATTTCTGATCATCAGGCTTCAAAATAGTGTGATTTCTCACTGAATTATGCTGTTGTGCTAGACGTGGAGATATATATATATGCATACATATATATGTATGAATTTGTATGTATGTTTTGACTGACATACCAGTATACCTCAGTTAACAGTAGGATTAAATCTTTATTCAGTTTTGAGGATAGCATATCACATGTCCTGGCTGTGAAGAGACCATAGCCTGAAGTTCTTTAATATAATATTTCTAATGTCTTTGTAATGGTTGTATATATACAGCTTTTCATTAAAAAATCATAATCTTTACTTCAAAAGAAGAGCTCTTACCAAAGAACCTCTTAGGCTGAAAAATTTGTGAAGATGCAAATTAGTCAAAGCAAAATAAATGCCTGCTTGCCTTAATGAACAGCTAATTCAGTTCCTTTGAATTTGGTGTTATTGAGCTGCTTCTCTCCAGTCTTATATGATTTATATTATGTGATTTGAAACAGCATGAATATACAGACACATTTACAGGACTGTTCCTGTAGCAGCAGGTAACTATGGTTAGTTTCGTTGGAACCACTGTCTTTAATGCACTGTTTTAACTAGATTAACTTACTTATACTCTTACCTAAAAACTCAGGTAGGACTTGCTGGTAAATTCAATCACCTACATTTGTCTTTTAAATGGACAACTTTTTAAAATTTCGGATTTATAAGAGGGTAACTAATTTATAGAAGTGCTAGACTTCTGTTTACTTTACACAGTAATTAATTAGCCCGATTATAAATAAGAAACAAACAAAAAAAAGTGTCTTCTGTTCTCATAAGGCAGTTTGTAAAGTCAACATTGCATAGTATAAAAACGTCAAGCAGAAATCCATCTGTCTTTTGTAGTTCCCTGATTGCCAGATGTGCCTGTTTCCCTGTTTTTCTTCTGGGAAAAAAAAAAAAAAATTGTGACCGTCTTTTGTGCTAAAATATTTCATTGTTCAGTTTCCATTTTTTCTTTTTAAAAAGATAATCATAGGCAGATCTCAAACTAGAAGGTGCATATATTGGACTGACATAAAGCCTCTGAGGCAAAATGTATCTATTTTTTCAGCTTATTTTATGTACAGGCAAAATAAGTTGAATGTGTGAAATTTAGATTCAGAGTTCACAGATTGTCCTTTGCAGAAGAAATCAAATGAAAGTTCTCTGAATAACCTAAATAATCAATCTTATTTGGTGATGGATTTCCTGAATTTAGCTGAAAAAGTTAGCAGTTTGTGTTGGGATCTGGTTTATATTAATGCAGATAGAAGGCCGCCATCCTAGAAACGTCTTCCTGTACCAACAGCAGGATTTATTTGGGTAACCTGGGCTGAGAGAGCTGGGGTTGTTCAGCCTGGAGAAGAGAAGTCTCTGGGGAGATGTTATTGCAGCCTTTCAGTACTTAAAGGGGGCTTATAAGAAAGATGGGGACAAACTTTAGCGGGAGCTGTTGTGGCAAAACGAGGGGTAATGGTTTTAAACTAAAAGAGGGTAGATTTAGACGAGATAGAAGGAAGACATTTTTTACAATGAGGGTAGTGAAACACTGCCCCAGGTTGCACAAGGAGGTGGTAGATATGCCATCCCTGGAAACATTCAAGGTCAGGTTGGAGGGGGCTCTGAGCAACCTGATCTAGTTGAAGATGTCCCTGCTCATTGCAGGGGGGTTGGACTAGATGGCCTTTAAAGGTCCGACCCAAACTATTCTAAGATTCTGTGATTCTATGCTGTGGGCCTTTATAATAATTGACTTCTGAGATCAACTCCACAAATACATCTACTGCAAGTCTGTGTTACAGAAGTAGGCCTTTAGTGTACCAGTCCTCTTGAACAACTAAGAAAAAACCTTCACTGAAACTGAAAAACATTTGCAAACACCCATGACACTTCTTTTGCAGCAGTTTTCAGGGGGAACG
>VZSF01004641.1:1967932-1985051 GCA_013398295.1 Chionis minor
ACCCAAACTATTCTAAGATTCTGTGATTTCGATCTGTGGGCCTTTATAATAATTGACTTCTGAGATCAACTCCACAAATACATCTACTGCAAGTCTGTGTTACAGAAGTAGGCCTTTAGTGTACCAGTCCTCTTGAACAACTAAGAAAAAACCTTCACTGAAACTGAAAAACATTTGCAAACACCCATGACACTTCTTTTGCAGCAGTTTTCAGGGGGAACGATGAACAATGATTGTAAACCACCACCATATTTTTAAGATGCAGGAAGATGTGCCTCTGTTCAGGGCAGCTGAGAAGTGGAGGTGATAGTGCTGCTGGATTCCAGTTCAGGACCAAATGCACTGGGTCATTAATTCTGCTTTGCATCACTTCCTCAACACAAAGCAGACTTAATGCTACATTAACTGGCAGCCCAGTGGTTTGCAATGTGTTGGGAGAATCCAGGTGGTGCAGCTCTGGTGAACTCTTATATAGTCCCTCCCTCGCAGTTTCAGTGTAGAAGTTGAGCCACAGAGGGTGGGCAAAAGCAGGGGCAGATGAAGCTTTCCGTATAACTTTTCTTCAATGTACAGCTTCCAGAATTCTGTGGTTAGGTGAGAATTTCTGCTTTCATTTAAAAACTAAGTCTCAGAAGCCATAAAGTAAATTAAAAGAAAAACAGACAGATATTAATCTTGTGATGTTTGATCCAATTTTGTGTTTTGGGGAACTGTCTTCTGGTTTTTGAACACCTGGATTTGGCAAGGCTGCTATCATGCCTAGAACAACATACCCAAAGAGTTTTCTTACTATCACTATTCTCCTCCCATTCCCTTTCAGGCAAATGAACTAACTTGGACACAATATTTCAACACATTTTTTGCATTGAGGGTGGCTAATAGCCTACTATAAGCAGAAAGAATATCTCTAAAAACCCAAATAAATATCTGAGAAATGTGCTCTTCACAAACTAGATGATCCAAATCTATGGTAAAAAAAAAATAGAAAATTAAAAACTAATTCCTCTACTTACTTGCCTAAGGTCAAGCTTACATTTCAGTGTTTGAAGAGATAAGAGGATGGCATAACTGCTATTCTAGAGGCTATCGGTTCTCATACTTTAATGAGTACCTTCACAGTATTTACATTAGAAATGTTTTATACAGTAGTACAGACAATGTGGGAAAGAACATACAGTTCACGATTTTGTACTGTTTATCAGCTTAAGGAGGGTAAAAAGCTGGGGGTATGCATGTATTTAAATTAGCTAGGCTTTAAAGACACTGAATTCCCAGATCCATTATAACTAAATCCTAAAATGTGTTCTGGCAATCAGCAGTTTGACTGAAGTAAAGCATGCAAAACTGCAAATGCAGGTTTTTGCTGGATCAGTATCATGTTAGAGGTATCCTGGCAGAATTGAGTCCTTTATGTCTAAATATCCTGAAACCTTACAACATTTGTAATCCCAAAACAGAAAGCAAAAATATTGCGTAAGAACTTGAAATGGAGGAAAAACTTTAAAATCCTAAGTTTTTGAATCACGGGATCCTATTTAGATATTTGGAAATGCACTTTATTAATGACTTAGGATTTAAAAAAAAATTCTTTAAAATTTTACAGATTATCTTAGTATGAATAAAGGAACAGTTTGAAATACCTATTCTTCTGTTAAAATGCACTCTAGGGGCTTCTATGAATCTGAACAGACCAGAGTGACTCACTCAGAAAGGTGAAGGGCTATCAAGTAAAGAAGTATTTAGGCATTTCTTTAAATGTCTGCTATTCACTCAGCAGACTGAAGCTGCTTCTCTATCATACTCATACCTAGAGACCGCTGTCGATAGTTATTCATCTGTTTTGTATAAGAATATATCTCTATGCTAAGAATGAATTATCAGATTAGGAGTGGAAAAATTTCATGCGCTCTGAATGGCTTTTAATGTAGTAATATACCATGCATGTTTTTTTACTGAAATACCTGGTTTAGTTTCCTGAATTTTTTTTTGGTGAGTTGTTCTTTTACTTAAAGACCTAAAGGCAGTGGTCGGTGAGACTAGAGAGCTCAGAATGTTAGTAATGAGATATGGAGCCCTTTCCTTCTAGGTCACTGGCATGAATTTGACCCTGGTTAGTAATAATGGAGAGTCATTATCAGCTGGTGGATGTTTGGTGGCCTACGACATACAAGCTGGTGGTTTCACTTTGTGTAATGACCCATGGCTGCATACACATACACACAGTCCTCAGTTAAAACATGTGCAAATAGCTTGGAAAATACCATATATCTCATGATTGAACTTCAAAACTTAGGCTGAAAGGTCATCTGTGGTGGCAATTACGAGTGACAGGCTTTATACCCTGTCAGCCACAGTGAGCAAGGTACTCACCAGTATTCACACAGGTCATTTTCTTCTGCTTGGACAATAGTATGTACACATTTAAGACAGAATAATGCAAAATAATGCAGAAGTACTAAATTCATTCTATACAAGACAAAGTTATGAAGCAAAATCCCTACAGATGTGGAGTCTGTGAGCAAAAAGGAATGAAGCAGAAAATAAAGGAGAAGAAAAGCTGGAAAAAAATCAGTGGAAAAGGGAAGATATGGAAAGGTAAAAGACAGTATATAGAGAAATGTAAAACAGCAAATACACTGCTGGCCCATGCTTCCTGAAACACCTGACCTCGCCCCCCACGTTCTTTTCAGGATTACTCTACTTCCTGTCAAAAAGATGGCTTGTTATATAAGCAGAAAAACTTTGCAAAGTATTTAAGCATATTTTTCACTTGCAGCTTGTGAAACATCCTGCTTGTTTCAGCAGAGCAACTGTCATCCCTTACGTTCGGTATTTGCATACCAAAGTGAAGTTTCATAATTATGCTGTGTAGACTGAGCTAAAGGGCTTGGTTATGATGACGGATAGTGGCTTTACTACATCACCATAAAGCAGCATGATGACCAGGAAATTAGCAAGGACTAACAAAGAAATAAGAAGATCCTCAACAATGTGACGTGAACTTTAGAGAGGTTTGGGAGGGCTTTTGGAGCAAACACATGCTGGGTCAGGATTTTCCACAAACTGGTTCACCCATCTCTACAGTTACTGTTAAATATCTGTGACATATGTGAGTTGATTCAATGGTGAAAGGCTTAAAGATCAGTCTGGGTTGACATTTTTCTTGTAAGGCTCAATATCATGAAAACATTCGAAGTGTAAAGAGCTGCAGAACTGGCTAGTTTCACATGTCATACTGATGCTGTGTGGCTTTGTAAAAGAACTGATACACTTTGACGCTCTAGGCCTGAAGCAAATACAAAGCATAGGACTTCTGAGCGTGGTAAGAGACCGTGAAGCAGCAGCATAGAGCACCAGGTAAGATCAAATTCCTGGCTGTCTTCCACTTCCCTGTCACACTGCGTGTGCTTAATAAACTGTTTTTACAATAGTGATAGGATATGACTGCCACCTGCATGCTATGTAATATGTAGACTCTACAGTAAGAACGTTTAGCAGCTGCAAGATATAACTAGTTTAAGCCTAGAATGCCTGGATGTTCTTAGGTGAGCTCACTACTTTCTAAGCTGTAAAAATGCTTAATCCCTGTGTCACTTGATATTATTTTGTAGTTAATATTATCATCGGGTTGACAAAGGTGCATAACCAGGGGCAGAATCTGGCCTGTCATATTTAGCAGGATATGATTCCTCAACTAGAGACACTACAACCTCACAAGGGCACATATTCTGCTTTGTTTTCGCGTCTGAAATGTGAGGGAGTAGATTGTGTCTTGCAGAGCTGTAATTGCCAACCCTGCTACAAACACATGTGAGCTCCGTGCTGATACATGATAACCCACAGATGCTAAGGCCACATTTTGGTTTGAGAACTTTAAACAAAATAACTGATGACAGCTCAGCAACATATTCTTGTCTGATGCTTTTGCCTGGCACTAAAATGGAAAGCTCTTTGGAGCAGGAAATCATCTTTTATTTGATGATTCTATAACGCCCTGTTCCTAACTAAAGTCCTACTGAAAACATATTATTATGTTATTTAACGTATTTTTGAACTTTGAATAATGCAAATGCTGTAAGTTGCTTGTATTAAGTTCTAAGACTTATTCATACCTCTTGTATAAAAGTCTCTTCTTTAATCCTCTTCTGCTTTCCCATTTTGGGTTTGCAGTCACTTTTCTTTAAGCTTCAGTTATATTACCTCATTAACTTTGTCTTGTTCTGCAGAAGCAGTAGATTCTGCTCTGCTCAAAGGCAAATTTTTATGCTGTAGTTGGCAGGGGACTGCTTGTATGTAGGTCTTCACTTCCTGCTCATTGTGTCTTCTGGTACTTCTCACAATAAACTTGGCACACCTAAGGCTTATTATATATCAACTGTGTATTTGTCTTTTACGGTCCTCCATTGCTAAATAAGAAAGCCAAGCTTCTTTCACAAATAGAGGAAGCATCTCACTGCTTTCCAATAGGTAACCACAGATACTTCATACGTAACCATTGATTTTCTATCCAGGGATATGTAGGAAATCTTACAAAGAGCATGAGTAAGGACGCATCTAATAACATGTCAGACTTTTCCTGTTTCCACACTTGAATGCTCAGTCCAGAATACTGATCCCCGCACCAGAGAACAACCACAGTTTACAAAGTCAATATATACTGTATGAAGTAGCTGTATAGTTATGATAGTTACCACAGGGAATGAAACCTAAAATTTTTAGATGCAAGCAGAGGGCATAGGCAGGATCTGACTTTTCTCTGAAGTAGGCTCAGCTAGAGGAAAAATATTGATTTTCACCACAGCCATCCTTCCTTCAAAAGTTATTTCATGTTTGAAAGGAATGCATGAGGCTATAGAGGGAAAAAAAAGGGGTGATATTTTATCTTAATTTATAATTGTATTTTATTTACAGGATTCATTTATTTTATGTTTTTTCTTCCTTAAACAAAAGCAAATAAACCAGAAAATTTTCTTTAACTGCAATGCTTGATGCACACTGCACTGGAATTTATTAATTAGTATCAGTGGTCCATCATGGCGATCATGCTTTCTTCCAAATAGGTGTTGCAGACAGCAAACAACAAAAGTAAAAATAAATTAGACTTGAAAGGTTTAGTTTGTTTGTGTAAAGCACCCCAACGTTAACAAATTCCTCTGAACCAAAGTCTTAAATCTGCAAAGTCCGAAACTGACTTTTCTACATCTGCGTGCAAACTGCCAGCTTCAGTTCATGAGGTCTTCGCAGACTGAAATCAATTGCTTGGTTTCAAAACCCTGTAGTCAATACTGAGTTTTAGTAGAAGAAAGACTGCTGGGCTTGGTGCACCACTGGTCAGATGCAGAATAAGGTTGCTGTTGGTGTTGGGTGTTTTTTGATAAAACACATTTATGCAGAAATGCAGGTGCTCTCCTTTCAGATGGGACAGAAGAAAAGTGGAGGAGGATGCTGGGGAAGTAGATATGCAGATTATATTCTCTAAGCCCCCTGGAAAATCTGGTTTTGCCTGTGTTCCTACACTCATGTTTTCAATGTGAGCAATTGACAGCCTGATATTCATGAGCATTATGAAAAAAAAAAAGAAATAAAATCAGTTCAAAAAGAGTATGCTCTATAATTCTCATGTTACAGCATTTACTTGTGATAATTACCTGTTTTAGAAATATAGATAGAATCACTGTGTAATAAAAGTAAAATTGGGCACTGTACCCAAATTAAAATATACCTGTGTTGTACTCTGTTTTGTCCATATGATTTCTAGTATTATTCCTGTCCCTTTTGGGAAAAAAGTAACCTTTTTTTTTTTTTTTTAAATCTAAGCAGTTCCACTTGGTGTTCTTTTTGCTCATTCTTCTGAAGAATTTCCGCCTGAAGCACAGCTACAGTACACTCATAAAACATATCAAGGTATCAGCATTCTCCAGTACTCCGAACACTCCAAACACTGCTGTGTGAACAGCTGAGAGTGCATTTTTTTAATATTTGCAACTAAAAACACTTCAGCACTTAAAAGAGCCCAGTTCTGCAAGCCTTCCGTGGCCAGGACACTTCTCAAAAGTTCAGTGAAATTCTAAACCTAGTAGGACTGCAGATTCAAAATCAAAATTTTGGGGTTGTACTTCAGGGGCTAAAACCCAAAAGCAATAAATGAACTGTGAGGAAAAAAACCCCCAACCTTGTTGATTTAGAAAGAAAAAAAACATGGTAGCAACAACAACAAAAATTTCAAAATGCCAACTATCACAACATAGCTCTGTATTTCTGAGAGAGTAATTCCTTATGCAGGAAATACCTGCGTAATTAACGTTTGCTAAAGCAAAAGCCCAAACCAGCATTCTTTGCACATTCCAAACTTCTGTTGACTTCATGCAAGCATTAAGTGCTCTAAAAATGTCCTACTTTCTTATAAAAAATAAATGCAGAGTTTGTAATAATGTAAGGAAGCGTGAACATTACTAATACAGTTCCCATATAGAATTACTAACAAGCATGTAAGTATCGATAGTATAAAATATGCAACATGGATGTTAATAGAAATTAAAAAGTGATTCCAGTGCTGGACTTTAGCAGATTCTGCTAAAGAAGTCAGGCTGCAAACCTAGTGAGTCCAGCAGAGGGTATTAGATGAACGAAATGCAAGGTTATTAATTCCTCAGTTTACTCTGAAGTAAAGCAATTTTACATGAACTGAATGTAACAAAGGTTTCAGCCACTGATACTTAGAACACTTAATTCTTAATATTTAGAATATTAAATATTTGCATATTATTAAGTGGCTGAATATTCTTCTGCTTGTTCAGCTGTTAATAGTAATTACTGATCCTCAGAAACAAACATGCCAAACATAACAGTACAGAAATATATGTGCTGAGACTGCCCCACAGAGCACTGTCACAGCAGGAGGTACACGAATACTCATTCAGTTCTTCAAGAGTAATTTTAAGCATGGCAATTTGTTAATCCTAAAATAAAGTAAAATTGAATGGAACAGTAAGGAGAAAATCCAGACATTTAATTACCTCATAATTTGAAATGGTTTTTGTTATTATTTGTTCAATTTATCAAAAAAAAATCTTTAAATTAGCTGGGTTAATGTGTAGTTCATCTATACTTACTATACCTACTTACCAACATAGATTTTTAAAAGACAATCAGGAAAAAATTCTTCCTCTTTGTTCTCAGCTGATTTTATTTTGCCACTGCAGTCTCTTTTGAGCTGAAGGATGCATAGGTTGTAAGGTATGAGATATAGAATGAGATTTTATGTTTTCTACATCACCCAACAGCCAATGAAAGCACTAAATCAGCTTGTGAAAGAAAAGAATTCTGTTACTCTTCTCACAGTACACAGGGTAAAAAATGGGTCCAAAAGTTCAAAATTTTAATTTTTTTTTCAACTTTTGAGGTCAATTAACCCAGCCAGATGAAAACATGACAAGGAAATGAGCCTTCAAAATGAGTTCTTAATTCTTTAGAGAAGTTTGTCACTGGAACAGTGCTGCTACATACAGTGAGAGGGCCTTAGCGTGTATTAGTTCTTGTCTGCTCAGCGGTTCATTCCTCCGACAAATCCACCTCATGTCTCTTCTCTCAGTAGCAAGATAAACCAAAACATGTAGATGGTCAGGAGTTTACAGGTCCTTCTTAAAAATGGCTCATGAAACACGTATTAACTGCGTCTCATCCATAAAATAATGAACAATGAAAATCCATGGCATAACATTGGACTTTGTGGAGCTTCTTAGTGGAGGCAAAGAATTGAAATAGGTGAGAAAAACAACAGTTCCATTATTAAAACAACTGGAGTAACTAGTCTAGTGTTAAGATACTTAATCTAGTCTTAAAATACTGTTTCTATTCCAACATAAAATGTAAAATGGCCACTGTTCTAGGAGCGAATCTGTTCCAGATTCACATGGCAAGCAACATTGCGTTCAGTTGCAGAGTAGGTTTCTGAGCCGCAGTTATTTCAATGCCACAAGCAGTAGAACCTGGCTAATTCTCATCAGTAGTTCAAAGCCCCAATGCCTATTACTAAAATTTGTAAATTAGTAAGTTATCAAGCAGCGTGGCCCATTTTTACAGTTTTCCCATGAGCCTTAATGATATTTGATGTTTTCTTAAAGTCTGCTCCTGCAGGCTAGTGAGTAGATGCAAACTTCAGCTTCCATCAAAAAAAAAGTTCTCGCCTTTATGGTTAGAGATAAAACATGAAAACATGAGCCAACTGAACCCTAGAGTATCAAAAAACAGAAGGCAAATAAGCAGAGCCCCAAATTTATTTATTTATTTTTTAAAGACCTGGCAAGCATCAAGCTAATCTTTTGATATTTGATGGACCACTTTATGCTTTTTAAACACCTGTAGTTAGCAATATTGAACTGGCACAGTATGAAACAGAAGAGCACTCCAAATATCATTGTACCAGAACCTGATTTTGCAAGTCGATAAACACCATCCAGTGGGAGCTTACGGCACTGTGCAAGTTTGAACCTTTATTTAATAGATGCAGTTTAATATTAATTATTTATTAAAATATAGTGTAAAATATTCCTTTTTTCCTGTATAAAATTAAAGTAGTCCTTGTAATATGAAACCTGGGCACAGCTCTCTAATTTAGCACAGCACACAATTATAGAGTTAAGCACGTGTGAAAATGCTGAATCAGCGTTTTTCTTCTGCGTGTGCTGAGAAATAGGGAGGAATCTCCAGATTACTTAAAGTTCCATTTTATTATTCATTTAAGAACAAAATGTGACAAAAATGAAAAGGACAGTGGTGTCTGAAACTGTTGGAGACACAAGTCTGCAAAGCTTGCGACTAATTTTTTGCACGTGAGAGATCGTAAAGCTCCTCAGAATAAATCCATGAACAAATTTATGAAATAAGTTTCCATATGTAGATTCCAATCTGTGCAAATAATGAAGTAACATTTGTAACAGATTTGGATTTTCTGAGTCTTGTTGACCTAGTAGAATATGGCTCATTTTTCTGTAGGATCATTGCAGGAATCTCAGCTAAAAGTTTACATCTGCCAGAATACAGGATTAGACAAATTGGCAGGTGGTAATAGATTCAGAAGTTAAAAGGAAACAAACTGAGCAGCAGGATAAAATCAGGGCAAGGTAATTAACATTCTGTTTATATTTTCAAAGAAGAAACAACAGGAAAAGAACAGATGCCGGTTCATATTTGTGGACACTCCCAGGAATTTTTTGCTTTAGGTAAAACAGTAAGAACTGCCCAGAAGCTGTGGGACTCAACTGGCCGCTCTGGTGAAAGAGGTCAGATTGCACCGAGAAGCAAGAGGCATAGAAGGGTGTCATTTAATCCACATGGTTGCTTCCTGCAAAAAAATTTTTCTCAGCTCCAGATGCGCTTGTAGGAAAAAAAAAAAATCACTGGGAAGCAACTAGAATTTAGAAATTATAATATAAATTAAAAGTGATATCAGAGCTATTGGGAGTTTGTTTAATAAGGCAGATTTTAGTCTGGCATCATACCTTAACACACCTGAAGATATATAGTCAGCCCAAGAGCTACAGGGAAAAGCAGAACAATCATGCAGCAATCAGTCATTTTTTTAAAATACCACATGAGGCATATGGCAGAGAACTGAGATTATTCTTCCGACAGTACATACTGCCAGTACAGTGTTCTTTTAGGGGCTGATTCAGAAGTCAGTTTGATGGAGAGGGGATTGGGTTGATATCAAAACATGTAAGGTT
Organism: Chionis minor; assembly: GCA_013398295.1. Taxonomy (NCBI): domain Eukaryota; kingdom Metazoa; phylum Chordata; class Aves; order Charadriiformes; family Chionidae; genus Chionis; species Chionis minor. Next base: position 1,977,658 of record VZSF01004641.1, read on the forward strand.
TTGGGGACCTTACCAAAGGAAAGAGAAACCAGATATAAAATGCTGGCCCCAGTGAGGGCTAACGCAGAATTCCCAGCTGTCCAAGAGGGACCAGATCATTAGTGATTAAGCGCTCCTGCAGCTTTGCAGAAGTCAAATAAGTGTCAATTTCACCCTGTTGGCCACAGGCTTGATCTAGGACTGCTGAAATCTTTTTATGTTTTTTTCAATAGTCTCTGTGACATTAAAAACATACCCCCATTTGGGGTCTGTAGCCTTTCACCTGTAGTGAGCACAAGAACTACCTGTGCATCTGACTTTCACTTCTACACAATAATAATTTTAAAATTTATTAAATTAAATTATTTTAAATAATTTTATCAGTTTGTTTGAATTATATCAGTAGTTTTATTTAGGCCTGTAAATGTATAGCAATTGTATCTGAATAACTGAGTAGAGATGATTTCATGCAGAGAGAAAGAGAAATTCTCATTGGTTTTCTCCTGTGTAGCAATTTATACTAAAGTAGAATTGTCTTCTATTCTAGGGGGGAAAAAAAAATTTAGATGTCAGTGAAAGGAAGTATTGAGGCAAAATGCCTTTCAAAATTGTCACTGCAGCCTCAAGAGGTGAGACTTTAACCTTTAATTTCACATGTATTTAGAGTGACTTTCAGTGAGGTGAGGTCTGAACACCTGGTAGGGGTAAGACATTTGTCTGGCTAAGGCATAACTGTGGAACCTAAGAGACATGTTGAGCACCCATTTTTTTATATCGCTTTCTCGGTCAAACCCCTTAACCAGTTTGGATCTCAGTCCTTTCACTACTAAAATATGGATCACATTCCCCAATTGCATGACACATTAAATATCACATCATCCTTTACATTTATAAATGCTTTGTAATCATTCACTGTGAGATCATATAGATTTGCAAGGTACAGTATAATCCAAACACAAGGTAATAAAAGTCAAAGCCTTTCATGCAGTGCTAGGAACATCCAATACGACTCATTTAGAATAAAATTTTCATTCCAGCCTATTTCAAACATACATGCAATGCATTTCAAGCTTCTTAAGACCATATTAATCTACTTACAATGGATTGTAGCATGGTGTTACAAGGTCTTCTTGTCTGAAGATGAAACCTGTTGATTTTCATATATATTAATCTGGTGTACCATTCATAGTAAGGGTTTCTTTTACATGAACAGATTTCGTTGTTAAGGCAGCAGTGGTTTTTTGCTGTTGCCTTTCTGTGTTGTTGTCTTATGCTAGGTTGTAAAATACATAAAATATTTCATGACTTTCAGCTATATATTTTAAAGTTTTACTGAGAATCTTTTATGGTAAGCTGATTTTTCTCTGAGATGTGGTGGTTACATTGTTTTTTAAGAGTCTTCAACTTTTCCTTTTAAATTTTTTTTTTTTTTTTTTAATAAGGAATGTATAGGGAGATTAAAAGCAAATTTAAATTGATTTTTAATTTACGGTTTCTGTGTGGGGCTCTTGCAGAGAACCTAGATACATGCATTTTGCACATCATATCCTTATGTGTGGGTACATAGGTGGAAGAAGTGGGGCATAGAAGGCGGATTTACGTTTCCCCCCCTTTATTTTTTTAAGAATTATATCAACTTGTTTTAGCTGCAGTGTGCATAACTCTATGCTATATAAAGTCAGAAACATTTTGTTGAAATCAAGTTTCGCTATTTGTCTGGTGTACTAAATTAGAAAGACCGTAACCATTCTTTCGCTAACTCAGTTCTCTCTAACCCAGTGACCCAGATCCCAGTGAGTTTCCTTAAGCTCAAAAATACTATTTTGCAGAACAGTCTGTACATTTTTTCTAGTTCTACCTTTTATTTATTATTTTCCTTATGGAAGGTGTTTTCATCTGGTTGGTTATATATTCTTCCTGTTTGTTTGCTTCTGTTTTAAAGCAAAGATAATAATACCTGGTTTATCATTATGCCTTAGTTGGCTTGTCATCTTTCTTTTACTAAACTTTTCAAAGGAATTTTAAAATAAAAACCTTATTGAAACGTGAAATTTCAGGGCATCACCCTACAGCATAAGAAGTAGCTATAAAGACCATTTATCCAGCTTAAATAAGCAGCATAACAACAGGCAGAAGATATTTCACTCTGTAACTTGGAAGGAAATCAGTGGAAGCTAATTGATTTATAAAATAAATAAATTATGAACAGGTATACTAGAGCTTATAAATAAACCCCATATCCCTCTAGATAGTTCCAACAGGCTAATCACAGGAATCTGTATCAGTCAACAAGAGCAAGGATGCTGTAACATTACATGGATAGAGATCACCTGATATTCTTGGCACTTACCAAATGTTATTTAATTTATGGAAACTAGATTTCAGCACAGACAGGACTGCACTTCATATAGGGACAAAATGCTCAATGTGCCATTCCAAAAAAGATACATATTTAGACATCCAGGGAAACTGCAATTAGCCTCCATCTCGCTGGAGGTCAGGAAATCTAAAGCTCATGGAAGTACTACAAAGCAGTTTTGTATTGAATCAACCTTTCAAGAAAAGTTGAAACAGTAGGTGGTATCAGGGAGATTTGAATAGCCCCCTTTAAATCAGATTCTACTGTATTCGTTTGCTGAACAAATTTTCACCGGCGTATCTGGAATTCTGTGTATTGATTTAAGTCATGCTTCAGTAAATGTTCAACATGACTTCAATGGATGAGTGAGTTTACATTTATGGTTGCTCAGTTTAGTAGCAGGCAGTGCTTCTAATCCCTGTGGAGCTGCTATTAGCCATTGGTTGACCTGAAATTCACATGAGTTGGCTTTAATTCAGAGATTGCTCTGCTCTGCATGGTTTGCTGGTTTAGGGTGTTTTTTGTTTAAATTTGGACCAGTGGCTTATGTCAGTTTTTCTTGAGTTTTTCTTCTTATTCTTCACAATATCTTTTTTTAAAAGAAGAACAGATTATTTTATAATGACGGACAGCTTGTAGAAATAGTATTAAAAGAAGCTTTTCTGAAGTAAATGGAATGGACACTTTTGCCTTCAGATTTACATGGTTTTACTAGAACTAACCTTCCTTCTTTTTGTAGGATTACTGTTTGGAAATACTAACAAGTGTCAAGATGAGGAACTGAGAAAAAGCAATGGGCAAACAAGAATGATTATATATTTGAATAAAAATGACAGGAGCTTTTCATATATCACATGGATGGAGATCACGATGTCCAATGCCAATGCTAGCTTTCTTGTTTATGTTCCTTTGTCATTGGACTCCAGGAGAAGCAGCCAACACAGCCCTTTAGAAAAACGCCTTTTTACATCCCTGAACTATATTGACTGTATCTCACCTTTGAGTTTTCTACTCTGTGAGGACATACATAATTTGTCCTTAAGCAATTGTCCTACCTTAAAGTTTGCTAAATGGGAATCTGAGGTAGTCCAAAAGTAACAATGATTTTGAAAGAAAAATGAGATTAAAATGAAAGGAATTATTTTCTTAACATATTCACTTCTTATGAGGCCTTCTTAGCTTAATTACAGGCGTATCTTACATCCTTTGAAATCCTTTCCTTTTTTTTTTCTCTTTTTTTCCCCTAACCCTTGTAGTCAGCCTATCTCTGTTGCACGGATATCTGAATAGCAATCCTTTTTCTGGCCTGCAGGTGTCTTATTACCCCTTGTGGACTGGTGGGGCTACATGTACAGGTTCGTCTCCTCCAGTGGTTTTCAGTAGCTATACCCAAATTTTCAAACCCTTTGTAATAAGGGGATGTTATGATTTGCTATTCTATCTGCAGGACTGATTGCCAGTGACCTACAAATCCCTTAATCTTGATTAATAAGTGTCTTTTAAAAAATGTAACTATCTAGCTGACACATAACTTGTTGCATACTGTGACCTGTCGTCTTTGTCTCAAGCCATGTTTACTTACTAAACCATTTTTCCATCTCAAAAGAAAATTGAATTATGCACCAGCTCTACAGCGTTTACAGTCAAATAACTACCAGGTAATGACTGACAAATATGCTGATGCACCGTTAACCTTACACAAAGCCCTCTCCGGCCAAATGAGAACAACAGCAGAGATGGGAGCTCACTGCAGTGGGATGACCTCTGAAATTGAATTGAGACCATCTGAACGAGTGATGTGGAACATGTAGCCTTGCTCGAGGAGTATCTTAGTTCCTGCATACACCAAGCAGAGCATTCTTTGCTCTTCCCTGCCTCCTACCTGCCAGACTTCCCACCCAGTCTCTACTAGATGTCCATATCCCCGGGAGTCAGCCTGCAATGCTCTTTTCTGCTTGTTGCTAGCTATGACACATTTGATATTGCTTGCCTGTTTATAACAGTGCTTTCCAACCCTCCTTGAATGAAGCTGTTTCTTGTGCTTATCGTCTTCAGGGTTTGGCCAGAGTGGTAGGGAGGACCAGTGACAAGAGGATAGGCACAGAGGGAAGCAAGAGAGTGCTTTCTGTATGGCCTCTAACATCAACATGTTTTGTTCCTTGCCTATGAGGAGTAGTCTGAGTGTCCAGACTGTAATTAACTTCCAAAGTTACTGGAAGGAACATTCCACGTGTTTTTAGTAATGACCGTTAGAAATGATGTGACTTATTTTAGTATCAGTTTGGGCGGGCCTGGCAATCAAACTTTTGATTAGACTGCAGAAGGGTTGCATTTTATATTAGAAAAATTTATGTCTGTAAGTGGCTTACAGAGAAGTACCTGAAAGCTGTGTGCAGTCCTCAGTAAAGAAAAGTTTTAATTTTTGAATACTACGTTTAACAAGCAAATATATTTCCTCCACTTTTCTAGCAATATTGCTGTTGAGCTAAAAGTCTGAGATATTTTCTGGAACAGGGAGTATTTCTCTATGCTTTTCTTGCAGATTTCTTTGTATTTATCTTACTGAAAACTATTGGTGATGCGACAAAACTGTGATTTGCAAGATCTTTTAGTTTTAGAAGATGCAAGTCTGTATTCCCCAGGTGTGAAAAATCTCACTAGCTGGCACTACAAGGGCAGAATCTTAATGCACTTCTTCGGATTTCTTCTGTAGAGCATGGTTTGATGTGGCCTCTGCCTTTTTACTAGCTAATCAAGGTCCACAGGGACTGAAGATGGGTAAGTAGCTATTCCACTTATCTTGTACACGTCCATATATACAAAGATGCATGGTTACTTACCACGGAGATGGACAGGAAATAACAGTGAGGAGGAAGATCTTTACCTCATTAGTAACATTACATTTCTTATAGAGTATATTTTTCATATATTAAAAGTTAATAAGGCAGCGTTAGATTACAAGACTTAAAAAGAGATGTGATCATAGTAAATGTGTCTAGAGGTTTGGAAAATTTTACTAAGATATTTCAAAGCATACCCAGAACTCTTTCCTTCATATTCTTCATATGTCAAACAATAGGTTGGGAGTGTTTTTTTGTTCCTCGTTTAAAGTCTTAAGGATACAGCTACCATACAAAAATGAATGTTTCATACATTGGTTACTACATTTGTACTTTGAAGCTTGGTCTTGACTGTGGCTTTCGGAGAGTAGGTGTTGTGCAATGCACTTAGCAGGATAGCTCCTGCCCAAAAGACATTGAAATGTGTCTGGACAAGATTCACAAAAGTCCCGATGCAGCTTTTTTATAGGTAAGGAATTGACAGATTAAATTATGCACTAAGTTAGTAACCAAGATACAATAGAAGTGAATAAAATCTTTGGGGAAGGCTCTGTTTATCATTCCTATAGGTATTGTGTATGTTTTGCTGTGGGCACACTGTCAACCAAAGCTAAGTTTAACAGGCACATAAAAGATACTTTGTTGGCATCTTTTCCTTGCCATTATATCAAAATTACTGTAGTTCAGCTGCCATGGCTTCAAATTGCTTCTTCCATATATGAACAAAGTGCTGCTTGTAAGAACAGATAAGAACCAAGAATATATTTGGCACTATATAAATAATACTTAATATTTTCATCCTTTTATAAATAACTCTTTTGCATTCTTCTCTCAAGTTTACACACATACCTGGATGGGGTTCTATTTAATGTATATATATTCCCCATTGTTTAGGGGAATATATATTCAATATATTCTCCATTGAAAATATATAGAGAGGAGAACTTTTCAATTAACTGCACGTACTCCAAGAGTTATAAAGGTCAGACACTTTTCCAGGAAGCTTTGGAATTCTTGTAAGATGTTTCCATGTATTTATGTATCTGAAAATATGAAGCAAAAAATGGAATGAAAAAGAGGATCCCTCAGAGAGTAAAAAATACGAGGAAAAACACTATAATGGCATTGTCTCAAGTCTAACCCTGTGTGGTAGTCTCACAGCCTTAAGTAAAACGTCAACTGCACTGCAGTCTCCCTCTGTGCCAAAGGTAATTTTTTTGGAAGTTTTCGAGGAAAATCCAGCAAGGTGCAGGCCCGTTGTGTTACGTTCACAGTCTGATCAGCTGATGCTGTTTATTTTTGTTAGCTCTTTTAGCATTAGCACACTTCTTGAAACTAGCTGGACTATGCTCCTTGCATGGCATCTAACTGTCCACTAAGCAGCTGTAATTGCTGCGAGGGTGGAGAAGATGACAATTTTCTCCTAACTTGCATGAAGCATTGAGAAGAGACTAAGTTACATATCTAGTTATCTGGGCAACTCCAGGTAGTTGGGCACAGAGGCAAAAGAGCCAATTTCTTCAAAACTTCAGCAGACAGATTAAGTTCTCTGATCATGCTTCTGGAGAGATTTAAGATATTTCTTATAGCCTATAGTCATGCTACTACCTTCACTGTTTTGTGATTGATCTAGAAACTTTTGATTATACGGCAATGTTTTTAATACTGAACAGACAATAACACTAAACTGATTTACTGAAAAAGGCTTTCTTATGCAATACCCATCAAGCATACAAGGACTGTAATTTAACCTTTTCTTCTTAGTGTTGACATTGTATCTTGCCTTATTTTTACACAAGTCAGCGGAAGTTACGCTTGCAGCAGAATGCAGGCTCCTTCTGGGTCTCAGTTTTGGAACATTTTGACTACGTTAAGCAGTTTGAGTTCTGAGAATAGGAGATAGGGGCACACTACCAGAGTAGTTTTACACAAATACAAACACTTCATTCAGTTACTTGCCTTTATTTATTTATTTTTTAAAACTTTATTTGTGATGACTGTATTTGGTCTGCATAAAATGTAGAAGTAGTTGGAATGTTTATTTTATCACCAAGTTTCTGTGATAAAATTTGCAATAAACCACTTTTTTTAAGGTTCCCAGAGAGTACAATTGATTAGATGCATATTTTCTGTCTTATACAACAGATCACACCCAGCTGCACAGCTTTTCTCAGGTAAGTGAATTATTATATATTCCCCCTTCCCTTCCCTTCCAT
>VZSF01004641.1:1985226-2017721 GCA_013398295.1 Chionis minor
ATATATTCCCCCTTCCCTTCCCTATGTCCCTTAATTAATAAGGAAAACCAGACATTTATCTGCATGAGGCTTGTTTTAAAGTCAGTGCATAGATCCATGGAAAATACATATCTAGTTACTAAGATTTATCCACTGGGGCCAGACAGCATAGATATTTCTAATAATGAATTTGAAATAGGATTTTCTTACTACGCTGAAAAAAAAATTCCTCAGACTCAAAGATAAATCAAAGGAAAGTGGTACCCTGGTGGACCAGACAGCCCATTGGCAGCCCAGTCACATGAGAGCCTCAGAGGTCACTACCTCAGCATCAGCAGAGCTGTTTGTAGAGCTCACTGTGGAGTTTCACATCACGACTAAATCAGAATACTTAATAATCTGGCACCCAAATTTCACATGTTGACAGCCTCATGTGAGCCATCCTTTCACTGCTTTGGAAGCTACCCCTTCAAGTCATAGAACATGGATACACATTCCTATGTTTTGACAACTCCAAAAAAATTAATTTTGAATGAACATTAAAAGACTGTTCTAACTGTGTTGATGTACAGGTAGGTGAATTTTATTGCAAAAAAGTATGCTGTCCTCACAGCAGATACTCTGCAATGAGGAGGAAGGATTAACCGTAGTGAAATCTTTATTAGTTATGTGCTCTTTCTTCCAGTCCATGGGACAACTAGGATCATTACAGAATTTTCTTCAGCAGCCAGCATTTTTAGGTCATTAACTGTTTTTGAGTAAAGTATGTGCTTTGCATGAATTTGATTCTTCCTCTCTCTTTTTTTTTTTTTTTTTTGGATGCTTTGATTTCTTGTGGGGGAATGGAAATGTAGGCCAGACACTTGAACCAATTCCCACACACATTCCCTTTTCTACCCATCCATAAATTTGGATTTCGAAAAGTGACAGTGGGATTTTCTGAAATTTCTGAATTTGTGTCTCATATCCCTGTGCTAATGTAAAAAGAGTCTCCCCAGACAGTCCATATCTCCCAGAAGTCTCTGAAGCCAAAAGGCTTGAGTGATGGCCTGTACTCACTGCAAAGGAGACTGTGGTGCTTTGCAGAAGATGTAGTTTGACAGGAATGTTCAATCTATACAGGAGATCAGGAGCCAAGAAATACTTGACTACAGCTCCCACGGCTAAGCAGGGCTCTGAGCACCTCACTTAATCTACAGTGTGACCACTCCCCATCTGTAAATTGACATATACTTCCTTGTTTCACAAAGGCTTCAAGAGGATAAAAATCTGTGAAAGTTATGAGATTCTCAGATACTGTGATAAGTCCCAGGATAAACAAATGTTGAATGCAAAACAGCAGCTTACATGGTACATATTCAAGGGCATGTGGAATGAATTAGGAAGATGAAGAGAGGGAGCAGGAGAATGAGAATGGGAAGAAGCAGAAGGGAGGAAGGATAGACAGTAACAGTGCAAGTCAGGCAGCATGACTGGAAGCTATGGGAGAGTTATGCAGAGTCCTAGCACACTTTGAATTCATGCTGCAAACAATCTTGTATCTAAAGCAAACTGAGCCAAGGGCTTACTAAACTGAGTTTTTTGCAAAATTCTAATGTTGACATTTTCGTGAAGTGTCCAAGAGTAACTCCCAAAGAAGGGACCTTACTGTGTGCATATAGAGCATGAGTGGATATATTAAACCTAGGTTTTATTTAATATCTCACAATATTCTTTTTTTGGAGGGGAGCAATATAAGCAAGTAAAAAAAAAAATAAATTCTGTACTGTGCCCTGTTTTCTCTGCCAGTAGTGTGAGGGAAAAGAGCAAGTCTGGATATATACACATGCACATGTGTAAATAAATGGGGAATAAGGCCATACGTCCTTCCTTAGCTGCCCTTTCCCATCCTTTTTTTGGGTGAGAGTACACATTATGAAAATCTGTATGGCATACTGGGAACAGATTAATGGATTACTTTTCTGACAACAGAATATAAAAGATTAAACATTCACTCGTTAAAAAACAAACCCTCTTTTAGAACTGCAGGTTAAGCAAATGTGGATAGGTTAGATAGATAGAGAAACCACTGCTGTTTTTCAAAGAACTCAAGAGTGGTCAGTAAGGAAGAGGAAAAGCTATTTGGCATCGCAAAAAAGAGGTGACAAAATTCAGAGGAGAAAATGTAGGATGCATGTAGAGAAAGCTTTTATGACAGTGATGTCAGGTAGATGGTTTTATCTTCCTACTGGAATGGATGGAAAGCCTGCTATTGGGATGAAGACTGTATGCCCTTTTTGTTCCAGAATATACTGGATGTGACACATTCCTGTGCAAAAGGAGATAACTCCCAGCTAATCTTTCCAAAAAGGATTTAAGCGATGCACAGTAATTTATACTGGCTTTCTGCACTAGAAGTTGTCAAAATTGCCGGTGGTCATATCGATGATAGGACACCACTCGACTGCAGTGAAACAACAGTGACTGCAAATTAGGTGTACTGATGTTGCAAAACATCTTTCAGCAGCAAGGAACCAAATGGCTTTATGTTAAATGGAAGAACCCAGCACAAAGAATTTCTAATGATTTGCTGAGGAATGTCTCAACTTGGAGTCACTCTAAGGTATCTAATGCTCATGCCATTTAAAGTAAACTGGGCTGCCTTAGAAGCAGATGAATAGTTTTGTACTTTTTTGCTCTTTGCAGTGATACACTTTCCACTGAAAGGAATGGATATTAAAATATTAACTGGCTTAGGTGCTTCTCTGTGTCTCAATTTGCATGTATATGCATTGTAGGCATCTTCCTCCCCACAAAACCCAAAATCTCATTGATATTTATAATCTTCAGAAGAAAATTTTAAAACGCTATTTAGATGCTGTTTGAAATCCTGTTAGGCACCTCATCTGCATTTGTGTGTCTAGATAACATTTAAAATCTAATGCTAGGAACCTATGTGACACTTAAAATGTGTTTTAGTTTTTATAGCCTGATCTTCATGAAAAGTATCATATTTTAAAATCCTGTAGGCAGAATCATTAAAAAAAAAACAAACCACAACTGAAAGTAGTGACAAAGGGGAAGGTTAGACTTTGTGTTATACTTGGAAAATTCTCTTTGCCAGTCACCGAGCAAGGTAGATTTTGGGGCAAGATTGGACTCTGACAGCCTTACGCACTCTGTTACTGCATTTTATTTGAATGAAAATGAAAACTAATGCAAGCATCAAGAGCAAAACAGCTAAAAATTACACAGGTGATACCGACCTGCTGAACAACTGATGAAGGAGGTAGCTAAGTACCCAGAGGGGTTTGGGAGGAAAAACACAGATATTATTTGAATAAACATGTTTAAAATAATGAAATGTATCAAAGGTACATATACTGTTTCCAGAATGACAGCGTAGGGTTTTAATCATAGATAAATTCCAAAACACAATATTCTGGAATTTGTCATCAAAATCCTTTGATACAGAAGTTCATATGTTCTAAATGACATGATGTGTTTTCCTCATTACATTAAGGAAACACAATAAGGGGTATATCTTCCTATATTCTTTAAGTAGGTTTTAGTTTAAAAAGAAGATTGGTATATACAATTAAATTAACTTCACAACTTATTTTCCCCATCTGTTTTGCATAGTGGTTTTAGTTTTCAGATTTCACCATCACCACCCCTTTCCTCCTGAAGCTGGCAGTGGAAGATCACTGCCATCTACAGATTGGAGATAGTATCACTAATATTAGAGTAAATTGTTGGAACAGTTTCTCTCATGTCGGAACATTTTTCTCTCTTTGCCTTGAGCACTTGTCTCCTCAACCCCTCCTCCCCCTTAAAAAAAACCCATAAAGTCACCCAACACAGTGATCATAATCACCCTCATTAAAGGAAAAGCATAGCACTTGAAGAAGCTTAGAAGCCCTGTAATGTTTTAAGTCAAAGTTGAAGGGGGAAAAAAAGGCAGGATTCACAAATGTGCTTTCCATTACTTAGTATATATGTCAAAATTTAGTATATGTGTCAAAATTATAAATGGCTTCTTACAGATTTCTCAGATAGTAGCTGAGAAAAATAACAAACTCTGTGGACATTTATATAGATGGCTTGAGTAAGTGGGTATTTGCTTTCCATGTATCAGTGCCTGAGTCCTATTTGCAAGAAGGCCTATCAGGAAAAACAAGCAAGTATGGTGCTGTAGGAAGATCAGAGCTATAGTTTAAGCTCAATTTAATCCCCATCTTTTATTTTCTTCCTCCAAATAAGGGAGTAAAAAAAAAAAATCTGATAAAGCTTCGTGCTATTTTTATTTATTGCAGAAGAACCACACATTTGCAGCATATAGAAAAATGTAATAACATTAATCATTTCCCTCCTGTATCTTCCATATTCAGATACAGAGTCTTCAACTGCAAGGAAAACTTTTATCAAACAAGCTAGACATCAGTTATTAATAAACAATAGATGTCACTATTTTTTAATCTTTTCTAATATATGCTGTTTTCCTGAATCCTTGAAATTAGTGCATATCTAACAAGACTAAAAAATATTAGAATCACAGATTAGGCATATTAAAAGTGGTCCACTGTGTATGTTGAAGTTAAGGGATTTGTCAGCTTGTGTACAATTTCCACTGTTATACACAGTAAGGCAATTGATAGGCAGAACCAAAAAGAACTTAAGAAGAGATGACTGACTTCCCACTGGTGTATCTAAGTGTAGAACTGGGCTCACTGAAATTATTTTTAACTATGACTTGATAGGTTAAATCTGCAGGAGATCATGCAGCTGGAATAGCTAGGTTAAAAAAAAAAAGGAGGGGGATAAGTTAAATGCAGTGGAGGTAAAGCAATCTGTAACTGCAGGGGATTTCAGCTACTGTCTGCCCAAATATTCTTCACGCACTGGAGAAACACATCTTATTTGCTTCCCCAGGTGAAAGAAATTCCCTGGCTTGTTTCCCCTGCTGTCTGTATATAATCCTAGCAGCCTGAGTAGAATTTTGCTTTGATTTGGGAGTCCATTACACCATGATAATATGATTGCTTCAAGGAACATGTTCTGATACGTACGACATGCTTTTACCTGTATGAGCAACACCAAACTGTAAGACTATTCCTGAAGAAGTTCAAGCAACAAAAGCAACAGCTAATCTGGTTTTATCATAGAGAAGGAGAGGTCTCTGACTCCAAAAACCTTTACCATCACTGTTTTGCAGGACTAGTTTCCTCTTTAAAATTCTGTGCTTGATGAAGTGCAAAAGACATGCCTGGCTTCCTTAAAAACTTTTGAAAATTCAAGCCCCAGTTCACAAAAGCAGCTTTCAAAAAATAGAGGCTGAAAGTTTGGGCCCCACTGAAGGCAGTGGCAAAAGTCCTGTCAGCTTCAGTAAGGTCAGAATTTCATTCGTGTTATTGATTCAGCTGCTGTGTTTAAAGACAACAGTTTTCAGGTTGTTTCTACAGAAAGTCAATGTCAGGTGTGTTTATTATTTTAAACTACACAATTTCTTTAGAAAAGTAAATATCTGAGTACCTTCACATTTCAACAAGCAAGCTGTGAAGTCTGTCAGGAGCTGCGTCTGTATTTTACACATTTAATTGAAGTGGTTATTGGGTAACTCTGGAATGAAAGCCATGCTTTTTTCCTATTGCTCTCAAAGGGCGTTTCTGTACATAGCCAGAAGGTGGCATTCATGGTTAACAGTTAAGGGAATTAATATATTCTATTTCTTCTTTGCATATGAGTGAGGGAAGAAAAAGGTTTCTTAGTTTTGTGGCAGTTACTCAATTAACCATGATATTTAGAATAATGCAATCAATTTGATTTATGTGTTCTTTGTTTTACAAGGAGTGGCAGAGTTATCCAGTAGTAGACATTAATCTTCATGACGAGACAGCAGGGACCTGGCAAGTTGTGTTCATCTTCCAGTAAAGTATTTGATAGTAAAAGTCCTTGTCTTCAGTTACATCATTTTGTTCCTCCAAATAAGCCAGTTTCCAATAGTTCTTTGACCAGTATAATACCCACTTTTATCAGACCAGTTAGGATATTCAGGAAAAAAATAATTGAATTTTAACCAGTCAATGAATCTTAATCAGATTTTTCAAACTCTGATCATTCCCATTTGTGATCCAGTTGGTCTATGGAGTATTGCCATATTTAACATCTGTGTCACATCATGCCTTTCCTGTTGCCTCATTGATCAACAGACAACATGTGATGATTCCCAGATGTTCAAACATGGCAGATCCCAAAAGACCTATTAAATTACACTGAAGGCAAAACAACATCCATTCTGTAAAAGTTTTGTTAAAAGCAGGTATGCCTGAATATTCACAAACGTGCTACAAGATACTTACTGATATTCAAATTGCTTTTAAACACCAGTCAAATTCTTTGAAATGTCTACATTGTGTATTATATAAGGACACTGTGCCGCAGAGTTGACACGACTTTCTGTCCTGTAATATGAAGCAAGTTAAAACAGAATTAGGCATATATTTTTGTATGGAGAAGGTAAACCACTGGATTTTTTATTTTATTTTTTACTATTTGTGTCCTTTTATTACATACAGTCTGTGTTTGTTCATATTTTTCTCCAATTTCTTGCTGATTGTTTTTTCCCTGATAAAGCTGAATAAATTACTACCAAAGAAGGTTGTGCATTACATTCTCTAAGCAAGGCAAAGCAGCACATGTTGTTCTCCAGTGCATCCCTTTTCCACTGAAAAGGATCGTTTATAAAGACCAAGACTTAAGATGATACTTAAAGCTTTGTTCTGTAACTGGAACAGTTACATGGAATTCTAGGTAAGATTTCAAACAGTAAATGTGATCCAGTTTATGCCACACTGCTACAACATTCTGCTTCAAAACACTCCTCACCATTTACTATACAGTAGTTTTAACATGAAGATTAATATCCTTTACACCTTCCTGAAGCCAGCGTTACTCTTTTAGCCACATTTCCATCTAAAATTTTGTGCTGGCTGCGGCATTGTCAACAGTGAGAATGTCATTGCTTTCTGATGCATAGAGGCAGCTGTGTGCAGAAAATTAGTAGCTCTATTGTGTCACCTGTGAAATAGCAGCACAGAACTCAGGTGCAAGTTTTTTGAAATCAGAGCAACATTTCTGCACATTACCACATTGACTCATTTTAAGTTACAGTTCATTTTACCTTAGTCTTTAATAAGAAGGAACACAGCTACTTTGGGAAGGTCAGCAAAAAGAGGGATCTTCCTTACGTGGTTATTTCTGATACACCAACATTTGTTGTTGTCTTTAAGTTTTTAAAATAGGTATTTTTCTTCCCCAGAAAAGAGGTTAAGAAATTTCAGTTCAGAAATGGCTACATATTTCTTTTTGGTATTTTCCAATAGAACAGTTGTGGGTTTGGGGTTTTTTTTTCCCCTTTATCCTTAGTGAAAAAAAAAATTGTGGGTCCATTTCACAATGCCGAGTTTTCTCATGGATTTTTTACCTTGCAGCACCTCCATGAAGAAGCTCCACTTGGCAACAACCTGCTCCAGTTCCCCCTTGCTGGCTGGGCTCCTGGTTAGATCACATCTCCCACAGAGCACTATACTACTCCCCTGGCCAAACTTGTGCTGAGAGGGCCACCGATCCATCAGGGGAGATGTAGTCCCTTGAGGGAATACAGCCCAAAAGGCAAGCTAAAGCAGGCAAACTCGGTGTGTGAAGTAATGCTGCTGTACTGAAAACAACAAGATTTGGAGTTCAAATGACTTTTTCCCCCGATTTGGTCAGAAAACTGAAATATTTCCATTTAGGAGAAATAGGCCTACCCAAAGGAAACCATCTTAGAGTTTTTTTTTCAATGGTTTATCGAGTTAGAAATCTCAAGCATGGAGGGAATATATATACTCTGGGTATGCAGGATTATCACTAACTAATACTCCATTATTTCCAGGTTTGTCTCCACTGTGGAGTGCTTTAGGACATTCACATCTTTATTCTAATTTACAGGTGTAACTTTTTTTTAAAACAGTCTAGAGTTGCCTGTGAGCACTGAGTGCCTAGGTATATGTTAGTAGTAAAACCTCTTTTTTTAGCCCCCCCACTGCTAGCAGGAACAACATAGGCACAGAAAAGTTACAAGACCTCCAAGTAAGAGCTGTTCAGGAGTCCATCCACATAGTACAATTTACAAGATTAGGATTGAAAAACTTCCACAAACTGCAGTGTGACAGAGCTGCGCACACAAAACAGTAGGTGGCTGAGTTTTCAAAATTAGAGTATCTACTTATAGTATACATGTATGTGACCTTTAAAAATATTTGTATCTAGATTTTGAGTTCATCTAAAATGTTCATCTAAAAAACCTATGTCCTTTTAAAGCAGACATGTAATTAGAACCTTATTTATTAATTAATGGCCTGAGACCTAACAAGCTTCTGTTTTGTTGTTCACACTTGTAGAACAACAGCCAGAGATTTAGGAAAATAAGTGAGGATAGAAAGTATCTGCAGGATCATGGAGAAAGGAGCATGTGGAATACAAACACAGGAAGGAGACAAGAAGAGAAGCAAAGATCTGGATAACGGTAAAGCAACACATATGGAAAGTCAGCTTGAGAAGAACAATCACATATGCCAAAAATAATTCACCAGCTACATTTAGTTAGAAGATCTGGGGAGCAAACATAAGCATCCTAAACAAATGAAGTAGGTTAGCCAGAGTGTCTACCGGCCCCAGGGTCACATATTCCTGCTCTAACTGCCAGCAGTGTCTGTGTGGAACGGGGAGCTTTCCAAGTTCTGGCCAGTGCTGGCTGTGTAGAGAAGACTGTCTGTTCTTTTCCCTTTCTTATGAAATGTATACTGCAATGCAAAGCCATGTCAGAAATACCTGAGCTAGTTTATCTGCACAGAAAGTGCTATGATATGCAGAATTGCTTGTTTATGTTCTGGAAGCAAAACCATAGTGTTCATCTGCTACAGTACATGAACATATTTTCATATCACTGGCTTTTTTGTGTGTTTAATTTTAAATAATTGTTTCATTTAAGTATATAGAAAGGGTGCTAGAACAGGCTTATGAGATGTCCCTGCTGCCTCTGGCATTTTTTGCAGAAGGATTCTCTTCTTTGTTATTGGAGTGGCTGGCATTGTTTTACCAGTGTTGGCTCCCAGGTTCATCCTGCAACATTAAACCCCAGAGCTGACACCGGGAAATGGATTAAATATGGGACCAATTTCACCCAATACTTTGGTCATTTGGTTTTCCCTCTGGAATACTATATTATACATTACTTCATTTACTTGAGTCAATACTCAAGTATCAGTGTCAATTCAGTTTAGTATTGCCTTTTTTCTCTGACCGTAGAAGCTCTTTTTAGAAGAGCACACAACCTTATATCTGAGCCTGTTTTATTTTTAAAGCTTTCTACAAGTTTACTTTTGTAGAGTGAAGTATTGGCTGACTGTTTTTACAAATGGCATACTTCTCACAGAGGATCACCTTTTTCAGAATCCTTATTTTCTGGGCATTAGTTTTCAAATGTATTCTTCTCCTGTGACAAAATACCCCACAGCCTATGACCACAATTTTGACAACTAGCATGAAAAATTAACTAGGTAATCTGCACTATCATTAAATAGATATAGCCTTTATGGACCATTAGTGGCCATCACATCTGTGCCTGAGTGTCTTGCTCACTTTTCTTTGCTTAACTCTTCATCCTTTCCCTCCTATTCAACATGGTCCTGTGGATGTACCATTTCTGATGTAGCAATGTTTTTCTTCAAGCTGAAAGCCACAAAAGCCTGTAGAAATGTAAGGGTTTGGGGTTGGTTTTTTTTTGTTTGGTTGGTTTGATTGTTTGCTTTTGCTCTTCTTCCTCATTGCCAGTATTTTCAAAATGAACTTTGTGAAATGTAGAGAATTCATGTGTAGTTTCCATTTATCTTTCTATTAGATCCAGAATTTGGGATTGCTAATCTCTAATTCAACTACAGATTAAAACCTCCTTTATGGGTCTCTCATAGGTTTCTCTCAATGACCTCAGTCTTGGTAAGCAATAACTTGGTTTCTCAATGGTCTGGTTTCCCCTGTAGTTATTCTTGTCCTGGATCAGGTGAGTACATCCAAAATCTCATTCTAATGCCATGTATAGAAAGTTATTGGAGGGCAATCTGATGCATAGTAACTTGTTTTGAATATTTAAGCCTTAAGGAATAACTAAGTGCTTTACTTAGGTAGTCAGTATGGCCCAGAATCAAATCCAATAGAATTTCCTCTCAAACTCATCTTTCCTCCCTTTTTTGATGTTTGCTTTTGTGGCAGTACCTTCCAAAGGCCCAGATTGTAGTTCACCGTCAGATTTCTCATTAGTTTTAAGAGACATTCAAGCAAACATGGATGTAGTTGACTTCAAATTCCAAGTAATTTCAACTGCTAAGATGCCTCTGGATCACTTTTTAAATATTTCTAGTTTTCACTCTGGTGAAAACTTAATACTTCATATGGCTGCTATTGCAATTTCAGCTCTTACAGGTAAGGTAATTTGTTCATTAAAAATCAAATGCCTATAAGGTTGTTTGACGCATCTTCAGACTGAGTTTCCGCTAACTGTATGTTTTACATAGTATTAGCCACACTGCAAATTATGAATTTGTAATAGTTGTAGTAATCCAAGTGAATTATGAATTTGTCCATTTATCTAAATATCTATGTGGTTTGAATTTCATAGGACCAATTTCCAAGTGCAGTTCTCCTGTGTAAGTAGCCATTACATATTTTCTGGTCACTGCCTTGATCTGCACCCAGTTAGGACTTCCCAGTTTGCTTAAATTTCACTGTCCTTTTTAGGACATCTGATTAAATAACAATAATATGTTGGAACCATCATCTGTTGTTCATATGCACTTTCAGATTTACTGAGTACAGGGACTTTAATTGTTGTTTAAATATCCAGACATTTAGAATTTGTGCCCTGAAGGCCCCCTCTTTGCCAAACTCTGAAGTATTTTTCACTGTAGCCATGTAATACTGTAATACAAAAACCGCCTGGCCTGTCTTCTGCTTATAGTAGTTCTTTTTAATAGAAGCTTATTTTCCATCATGTCAGCGTTTACCTGAACCACTTCCCATAGTTTTTTTACTATTTCTGATTTCCCTCATTTTACAGACTGAATTAGTAACTTCTAGTAAAACTTAAGACATATCATTCAGCCAATCACAATCTCTATTTTTCCATGAGATATAACTGTCTGTGATTATAAAGGGCTTAGATATTGCTTAGCCAATATACAGTATAGCCAACAAGCTATAACATTTGCTTATGTCTGAACTGAATACCAGTCTTTTTTCAGGATGTCTCTACCAAATCATTAACACCTGCACAATTGAAGTTGGCTCACTAATTAGGTTTTCACCTTGTCTGTATCATTGAGCAATTAGGCTATGAAGTCGAATTTCCACAGGGCATTTACCACTTGCACATTCTTGTATCACTTCAGCAGAGACAACATGGCTGCTACCCTTGGGTTACAAGCAGGATTAAAACCAAGGAAGTTGTAAACATAAAGCCTTACTCAAGTTCTTTATCTAATCCAATTTTACAGCTAACAGCCACAGTGACTCCATAATCCATTGATCCCCTTCTTGACTTATTTCAAACTCCTTCCTTCTTTGCTTCTGGTCTACCCTTTCTCAAAGTCAAAGATTAGCCAAAGCCACCTTCTCTCCATAATTCCATGGTACACTAAGAGGTTGCTTTAATACCTTTTATGGAACTTCTTAGTTTAGGGCTTAGTTTCTCACCTGAGATCTCTACAAACACATCATTAATTTAACCCATGTCCAATTTAGCGTAGACAGTTAACATCTTGCTGCCTGTTTCAGTTAGGAGGAGAAACTGGTGCTGAAATCAGGTGCCTGTGATGTAATCATGTTTACTTGTGGAGAGGCTGAATATGCTCTTTCCCTAGACACAGGCAGCACCAGATTGCACAGTGATTGCAGACCTCCTTCAAACATTACTCAGCCCAAAAACCTGGAAGGACTTCTGCTCACAGTTTGTCTTCCAGAGTGGATGTTGGCTGGTGCTACCCTCTTTGCTTTCTCTTTTGTCTCTTCTGCTTTTCCTGTACAGAGTCCTTTGTCAAGGAACAACCTGTAGGAGTTCCTTAACTCATGAATATGTCTATCTTTACACTTAGCTTCATAGTGGTATATAATTATTTCTAACAGGTGAGACAGATTCCTTTCTCCCAATTTTTAACATGACAATTACTCTGGAAGTTCTTGTATTTTTTGCCATTGTCCTCCTAGCTATTACAAAGAGGTAGCTATAACACACTCTGGAAATGCCCTTCTCTCCCAACCCAATAAAAATGCAGTAACACTGAGAGCCCTGCTGCAGCCAGCAAAGGTTACCTCTGAACTGCTTCCCAGGTCTGTGCAAAAGTTTCAGCTGAATCCTAACTCCCAGGAGATCTTGCAGCCAGGATCAAGCAGCATATCACAGAGCATATCTTCCCCAAAATCTAAGTGTAGTCTGGAAGCGCTTTACCAGCATAACCGTTGTCCCTAAACAGGGGCTCCTTACTTGGTGCACAAGAGCCCGTCAATGCTCAGAGCCAAGACACTTGTTTCTATTGTAATGCTGCAGAATTGGGCATTTACCAACAGCCTCCTGGGTCAAACCACCCAGTTTTTATAAAGGTAAAATACAGCTGATTGGTTGAGAATGATTTGTTCACCACACCTAATTATACATATGCATCTAAGCTCATGTTTAAAACATTTAGGGAGGTTACCTGATTAGCATGCTCATTATTCACAAAGGGGTGTGTATTTTTAGCATTAGTTTGGGATACACTTTTGGCTCAAATTTGGTCCAGATGTTATATTTTGTTGTATTATGTCTAAGTCACCAACTGCAAAAGAACAGGAAAGACACACTGTTTTGTTTCCCATCCTATTCAACGTCAGGTACATTCCTGGGTGCCTCAACCATGTCCCAACTGAAACTTCCTGATAAACTTTTAACTTTGTTCTTTAGACATCATAACCACATCTCCTATTTATATCAGCACATTGCTGACGCGCAGTCATATTTAAGCATACAATGGATCCATCTCATCCCAATCAAGCAAACAACTAAGCCATCCTTTCCTCGCAGCTCTTCCTGCTGCATCCGCTCCTCCAGGAGGGAGGGGGTTGGTGGGAGACTGCGCCTTCCTGGACCTGGGGCAGCATAAACGCAGCTATGGAGCCAAGCTGCTGAGGGCTTGGGTTCTGAGGTACAGCACCAACCGGGCCCGTTCTGGACCACTGCAAGGGCTTCCATGTGGCAACGAAGCTGGTGAGGGCTCTGGAGAACAAGTCTTATGAGGAGCGGCTGAGACAGTTGGGATTGTTCAGCCTGGAGAAGAGAAGGTTGAGGGGAGACCTTATCCCTCTCTACAACTCCCTGAAAGGAGGTTATAGCCAGGTGGGGTCAATCTCTTCTCTCAAGTAACAAGCGACAGGACAAGGGGAAATGGCCTCAAGTTGTGCCAGGGGGGGTTTAGGTTGGATATTAGGAAAAACTTCTTTACGAAAGGGTTATCAGGCATTGGAACAGGCTGCCCAGGGAGGTGGTGGAATTGCGATCCCTGGAGGTATTTAAAAGACGGGTAGACATGGTGCTGAGGGACATGGTTTAGGGGTGGTTTTGGCAGTGTAGGTTTACAGTTGGACTCGATGACCTTGAAGGTCTCTTCCAACCCAAGTGATTCTATGATTCTATAAAAGCCGCAATTAAGTTACGATGTGCAACGGGCCGACGGTGATGGAACTCAACTAGAGATGCTGCGTGGAAACACGGGAAACGGGACCCGCAGAGGGAAACCCGGAGCCGCGCTGGGAGGGCGGCAGCCGGGTGAAAGCGCGGCGGTGCCGGCGGGCCCTGCGCTGCTCCGGCGAGTGCCCCCGGCGGGACCCCGGCCCTGCCCGCCCCTCGNTGGGCAGCGCCGCGCCGCCGCCGCGGGAAGATGTCGGTGGCGGGGCTGAAGAAGCAGTTTCACAAGGCCAGCCAGGTAAGGCCGGCGGCTCCCGCGGCGGCGGAGCGGCCCCAGGAGGGGGCTTTGCTGTCGGTGGGTGGTTCGCCCTGCGCCCGCTGCCGCCCGCCCGCCGCAAGGCGCAGCGGATTCCTCGGCCTCCTCCTTCTAGGTGGCGGCATCACCCTCCGGCACCTCCGGAGTGTTTCCTTCAGCCTCACCTCCGGGTCCTCCCTTTCGTTACCGCCTCCGAGCCTCCCGGGCCGGTCCTTGCAAGGGAGGGCTCCCCGGTCCCTTCTTTTGCTTGGGGCTTCGGGTCTTTTCTCAGCCGTTTAATAGTTGTTGTTTCATGCGGGGTTTGTGTTTGCACTCTGAGGCCTCCGTTGAAAATGCAGTATCTACAGGACACTGGTTTTCCCCTGAAGAGTTCATTGTGTTGTTCTTCCACAAACCGCCTGTTTATCATCTTACTTGGCTTACGGTGTATTTGTCCTATAGAGGGTATCCTAGATTTCTAGAGTTTTCCCTCCTTTTCTAGATGCTGTACTCTCAGCTTTTCCTGGGTGAACCTTCATCTTCTCCTGACCCCTTTCTCTCTGGTTTTCTTTGCTTTTTTATAACGTGCTTCTCTTCAACGCATGTGTCGATTGCTCCTAAGAGAGAACCCCCTTTCTGTCACCCGGGTGGCCCGGTTGCGCTCCGTCGCGCGGTGGTGCCGACCTGAAGCCCCGCGGTGGCTTTCAGGAAGTGGCAGCAGTGGGATTCTCCTCGCTGGAGGTGTTCGGAAGCCTCAGCTCCTTTGGTTGTTTGCTCCAGTGAGAGATCTGTATTTCTGTCAGCTCTCGAGAATTGTAATGGTAATACTGGAATTAGTGTCTGTAACCTATCTGGTCAGATTGGACAACTGCTCGTCTTGGTGAGAGTGGAAAAAATAAAGGTTGGTTGAGTGCTCAGCTGTCATCTTTCTAGGTCCTCCATCACAATTGGCTTGACAGCAGCCCAAAGGCAGAATGTGTGCTTTATTTGGATATAGAGTTGCTAAATATTTTTACCCAGTGTTTGTTTTCAGTAGTGTTCTTTCTTTCATGTTACCTACTGTCTGGAAAAATCTCAGGAATCTTTATCTTTTAGTTAGCTTTCACTGTTTCTTTGAGAAAATGGGGGTCTCCCAGGGTAAGCAAATCCAAGGACAATTTATAAAAGGTTTTGGTTTGTTTTGCACCTGACATGCTGGTAAGTGATGCAGCCTTTGCTATGGTGAGGTTGTAACTCAAGAAGCAGAAGGTATTTAACTGAGGAAGTTAGAGAGGTAACCACAACAAGTGCTGTCTCGTCTAGCAACTGGCAACAGTGCAAGTTGCTTAATCCTGCCCAGATGTCAGGTAAACATAAAATAATAAAAGAAAAAAAAAAAAGGAGGGAGGGGATCTGATTAAAGGTAGTAGCAAAAGGAACAATAGAATGAATATATTGAAGTTGCCTGTACATTTATTGAATAGTTGTGGTATGACTTCCAGTATTCATTGCAGTAAGGAACTGCGATGCATAACTCAGATAATGATGTTCTTCTCAGGGTGGGTCAAAGGTAAAGTTTCCACTTCCTTTCAAATGCAGGACTGAGCAAGGAATTTGAAGTAAGTTGATTGAAAAAGTCTCTCTTCGGGGGAGAAATACTGTTTAGTAGCAAAATAACATGCAGGAAAAAGGTACTGGATTTTTTTTTCAGTGCTTGAGGAAACGCAAGACACTTCTTAAACCTCATTCTGGAAAGATTCAGATAATGTGTTGGGCAAAATAGTAGTGGAAAAAAATAACAGAAGAAATAGCATATACAGTTGATCGAAACTTCCAGGTCTAAATAACTGATCTATTTATCTGGCACACAGAGGCGCAGTTGTGCCCATAGGTATAAAGGTACAAACTAAACAGTTGTTGAAACTAACACAAATAAAGTGGAACATAGAAAAAGGAAATATTGGCACTCCCTCTTTTATCTAAATTCTTTTACAAAATGCTAAAACCAGCAAATGCAGGGCATGAAAGAGGTATTTCTCAAAAGACCATTTGATAACTCTGAGTACTGTAGGATCACTTACGGAGACATATACCTTTGTGTATTGAATGGATGAGAGATGCCAAGGGTAACAGTTAACAGCAGAGACAGCCATTGCTTGGGGAAAGAATGAAATTAATTCCTTTAGTGTTCCCAAAGGAGAATGGGGGCAGATGACAAAAACTGGCAAATTTCCCAGAGGACATTGAGGAACACTGAAGGGAATGAGACTTGTGCCAGGGCATGTGATTAAGGAATAAGAATAATATTTGAAGGCTGACAGAACCTAAAGACAGAAAATCTGAAGGGTGAAGCAAGTGGGTTAAGACAGCCTGTATTTAACAACTGATTCAGAAATGTGAATAAATATCAAAGAGGTGATGAGACCCATGTATTTTCAAAAGATAATATTTCCATGCTGAAATAGATTTCTATTCAAGTGAAATAAACCACGGTTCTAACTGAAATATAGAGTAATATAGAAACATAGTTATAGAAAGATTAAGTAAAATAAATGGAGTTATTCTTTAACTCTCTAGACCCGAACTGAACCACTTAACTGTTGCAGAACTTTTTTTTTTGCAAAAGAAACGCATTTCAGATTTTTTTTTTTTGCAAAAAGCCTGCCTCTTCTGCACGTCTTTATGTACAGCTTTTGTGTTAACTAGGGCTAACCACTTCTGTGTGTAGGCTTGAATTCTAACTTTAGAGAGTCCAGGAAAAAAGCAAACAATACTTATGATTTTATCCATGCAGTTGAAGTTTCTGGGATGCTTGTCTGGTGCGTGTCAGCTTGGTTTATCTAAAGTTACAGTTAAGTAAATAAGTGCTTTACAAAAGGTCAGCAACTGACTTTGTATGGTTACTAAAGCCCTCACCAAAATGGGGCATGACGTGCTATTGCAGTCTTGGTTTGTGTAGTAGAAAGTCACCATGTCTCTGTTGGTAATCGGTTAGTTCTCAGTGAGTGCTTGTGATATTTTTTTCTTCCTCCTAGAATTTTTCACCCAACTGTATTCCCCCCCCCAAAAAAAATTAAAAAATTAGCATGTCTGTGTAGGTTTTCACCTAAGTAGCTGGTGAGAATCAGAAGACAGCTCTTGAGATATGAGCATCTGTTGGAATTACTGCAGTAAATTCTGCACCCCAGAATGAGTGATGTTTTAACTATTTTTCTATATATTCCAATATAGAAAGCTGCAATTCTGCTCTGTTGTCTGTACCCTAATAATTGATTCCTCTGACATCACAAAACTGATAGACCCAAAGCTTATACGTAGCCCAAAGGTTATATATCTGTTATATAACAGATAATCACTTCCAGGTACACTGGAATTTTCTTCACTATGCTTCTTATTTAGGTTTTAAGTTTAAATTGAAACCCTCATGTGGACTGGAATGAGGATTGCTTCCGTTCTGTCCATTTAATATCAGTGATGATCCCTTGAGTATAACTGATTTGACTAATGAAATACCAAGTAGAAGCTACGTGGCTTCTTACCACCTCTCTCTGGCTGGTAAGTGAGGGCAGGCTGTTTCCCAGAGCTGATTAACTCATGTGCAAGTCTCATGGAATTCAGCTTTTTTTTCTGTTTTCTTAGTGTATTTTTCAAATGGAATTATTTTAATTAACCTTCAGGGAGTTCTGTTCGTGATGAAAATTCGTCGCCTGGCACTTTCAGCTTCTGATGTATCTTATCTGTTTTCCTGTTTTCAGGTTGAAACCTTTGATGTAGGTGGGCGTACCTCTGCCTTCTGTTTCTGTAGGCCTTGTTCTCGTGGTGGTTGTGCGTGTGGGATAACCCAGATGGTGGGACGACTGCATCTTCTGATGCATACTGGGAGTATTTTTAGAGTGATGTTTCTGTTTAGAAAAGTGGTAAGTGTAGAGAGTGAATGAGAAAGCCTTAATAGGCAGCAGATGCTATTATCATTTCTGCTGGGCTCTAAGACGGCAGCCAGGCTAGTATCTCGGTGTAAAGATACGTGATTTTTCAAAGCAGTTGGAGGCTAGTGAGCTGAGAACCTCCCTCCCTTAGGGTGTTTTGAAAGCTCAGCCGTGATGCTGGCATAGGAAATCTGCTGTTGACCTTGAATTCACATGTTTTGGCTCTCTCTCTCTCCCTATTATTTTTTTTTAATTAATTGTAGCTAAAGTCTGTGTACAGTAGCAATCTCATTATCAACAGCTTATTCATACTGTATTTCTGAGTTTTAGCTTCTCAGCGATAGTAGAAGTTAATACTTTTTGAGGAAACACATGACTGCCAATTATTATGAATATCTTATTTGTAATGTAGGCATCAACAGTTATTGTCAGCCTGTGCAGAGTGGTTTCTTAAACCTTCTGCTATTGTCAGTGAAGAAAGAGAGGCTCCAGAAGAGTGTGGATCGGGAGCTGGCTCTATTGTCTATAGACAGAGCCTGAGGATGAGCAGATCTTCTAGCCAAAACAACCAAAATCTGTGACAACTTCTTTGCCTTTCTGAAAATGATTTAACTGACTGTAATAAAGTATATGCTGCGTGCTGTTGTCTCTTACATATCCTGAATGGCATTTGTCTTTTCAAGTACTGCATCTTTTTTTAGCAATGTTTTTAAAGGCCTTTTTCTATTTTTTTTTATTGTTTTTTAAACTTCTGGCTATCGCCAGCAGTTGTAGGAATGCTGCTGCTTCTCCCCCAGATTTCTGATTTTAATCCATTGATTTATGTGGCATTTTGATCCAATCTGTTGGAATGAAGACCACATTAGAATCAAGACCTTCCTGTTCCCCACACAGAATAAGCCCTGTGATTGGGTTTTGTTGTGGGGTTGGGTTTTCTTTTATGTTGTAGGTGAATGATACTAACATAGACATAATATTTAAGCCTTTTTTAAAGCCCACACAAAATCTTTATGTACACAAGTGCTTGCGAGCAAGGAAGTACCTTGGTAAACTGAGGAAGAGAGGAGCTTTATTCAAAGAGAACCTGAACTTGCCAGCGAGACAGGAAAAGAAATTCTTTATTGACTACATACAGATGTATTTCTTTCCTAGGACTGTAGGCTGTTACCTGTTAGAAATACTGTCCTTTCGCATCCAGCCTGAATTGGGAATGATGAATACAAGACCTTAGTAGAGAGAGAGCTTCTATCCTGTTCCTAGTTTTTATTAGATAATTGGATGTACTCCTTTGCAAATCTTATAGAATTGTGGGCATAGGACAGTGGTGAAAAGGACATCAGAATTTAGTTTATTGTCTGAGTTGTTTTGAAATGGATAATTATACTTCTTGTACGTGTTTCAGAAAGGAGAGCAAACCCTCAGCCACTGGCAAGGACAAAAAATGACATTCTGCCATCCTCTATGTATGTGTAGATAGCTAATTAGTATCATTTGTCTTTGCCTGTGTCATGACTGGAGACTGTTGTTATGCAATCCAGTAATTGTAAAACTATAATGTAGATTTGACACTGTTCATCTTAAATTCCTAAGATGACGTGAGGAGAGGTTGAGGGTTTATGTATATCTTTGAAGACTTGTTAGTTCACAGAGTATTTGTTGTGGGGTTTTTTTATTTCTTTTTTGGTGGAAAACGGTGCTTGCAAAAGGAGAAGTCCTTGTGTTGCACGTTCTTTCAAAGCAAAATTATTAATAAAAAGGAGGAATATATGGTCCTCTGGCAAAGATCAGCATGGATTTGTGGGGGGGGGTGTGCAGTAAGGGGACGGTGATCTGCACTTCCCCTCTCTTCCTTTGGCATTGGCGAGTCTAACTCACTTTTGAGTTCCGTGGCTGACTTTTGGTTGTGCAGCCCACCCTCCTTACGCTGAAGGTGTACGGACCTTCCTGGGACCAAAGTATTGGGCTAGTAGGTAGGAAATAGGAAAACAGTTCCTTGTGGCATGAAGGTGGTTTTCAATATTAAAAAATGTATCTGAGGTAGTTGAGAGGAGGGGGGAAACTAGCTCTCAAGATTTAGGTGTACAGTTATGTTTACAATTGTCTTTATCACCTGCCAAGTAGCCTGCCAGTACAGCATAACTGTAGGAAAAAGAAACTTTGAGAGCTTCATTCAGCGTACAAATTAGAAGGTAGCGATTGTATGCCTCTGTAACCTCTAACAATGCAGAGCTCAAATTTGCAATAGATGCATCATACTGCTGTAAATTGAGCGGAGATGCAGCTGCAATTTGGAAGGAGGTTAGTTTTATTTTACGCATAAAATATTTATATATAAAAGTCTTGAGTGGCATAATGGAAGCTGAACTTTCTCCTTGAACGCGTCTCCTTTTATAGATTGTTGGCTTTGCTGAAGAGTTTTGCACAGGCATCCTGAAAGTTCGAGGGAGAGCTGGCACTCCATCCCTAACTCCTGCTGGTGCCTGAGTCATTGCGGCACATGCTGGGTAATATATTGCAGTGCAGTCTCTTGAGAATCCTGCAATGCTGAAAAACAAACAGGCAAGTGAAGCACAGCAACAGAGTTGCATTAAGATTTTCTTTAGCATCCTTTGCCAAGCATTACTTGACGTTGCTGAAATATCTTGAACAGATACATTTCTACCAAGAAGTTGCATTTCTATACAGAATATGGGACAGACTTTATAATATAGGAGGACAAATTCTGATAACAGTTTCTTGTGGCATGAAGGTGATTTTCAATATTAAAAAATGTATCTGAGGTAGTTGAGAGGAGGGGGGAAACTAGCTCTCAAGATTTAGGTTTACAGTTATGTTTACAACTGTATTTATCACCTGCCAAGTACTGATACTGATAGAAATCTGGGATGTCTCTTATATAGGAACATGCAGCACAATTGTATAACAGAATCTGGCCCATAAAACCTCAGTCCGCGTGCTCGCTTCCTATTAAGATAATGAAGTTGTATATACTCAGTGTCACAGTATAGCTTCAGTTCCAGAACAAACTATTGCTGAAGAGTAGAAGTGTTTT
Organism: Chionis minor; assembly: GCA_013398295.1. Taxonomy (NCBI): domain Eukaryota; kingdom Metazoa; phylum Chordata; class Aves; order Charadriiformes; family Chionidae; genus Chionis; species Chionis minor. The sequence goes on from VZSF01004641.1 coordinate 2,006,187, forward strand.
TAATATAATGTTTTGTCTGTTGTGCCATCCAAACACCAGTGATTTCTGTAAGCACGCATGGAATTCAAGTTACAAAATGCATCCCACTCTTCATACCTCTGTAAGAACCCTATAAACCCCAAAATTTGCCTTATAATGATATTGTTTAGAACAAACTGCCTCTATTTATGTTAATGCCCCTTTCACCCCAGTATACTGCAGTAATCTAATTCTATGCTGTGCTCTCGTTGTTACTCTCTTTCCTGTTCGTGGAAAGGAAGTCACTGCTGGAGTTTTATGACTAGTTGAGAGTTGAAGATGCAGGTTTTAACAATGTTTTTAACAAGTCCAGTTAGAAAAATGAAACATTAGATTACACCTTGAATTGTATTTTCTAAACCCCTAGTGTACATGCTTCTATTATTAAAGTTATTAAGGGTTAAATACATTGATAGGAGAATATACCAGTTAATTTCCTGCAGTATCTCAAACACCAGCAGCTGTGTATGTAAAACACAAAAATAACTTGGCCTTACATGCTTTTTATTCAAAGAACAATGCCAAGCCTCTGATGAGAATTAATTCTGTTTCTGTACTACCCTAATTACATTACATTTTTGATACTGTACCTGTGTTTAATGAACTGCAATGACTGCAGTGAAATTAGCCTGGTTAGGAACTGAACATGATTGTAAGAATCCAGGACTCAAAGGAAATCAAGGGGTTCTAAAATTCCATTTTCTATGATTGGCAGTGTTTCTCTTCTTCTGCAGTCAGGTTACCAATCTAAGGTGAAAAAGTGGGGAAAATACATATTATTTTTTTTTACCAAGCAAAAAAGACACAAAATATTAAAAACAAGTATAAACGGTCTGAGGTAATAACAGCCTCTATTCCCTTGTGAGTACTTTGCAAACGCAGGTAGGTCTCACTGTTCCCATTCTTTTTTTACAGATGAAAATAAAAAAGGTACTTCAAGGTGACGTGGCTTCAAGGTTAAGGGGCTGGTTAGTGGCAGAACCAAAAGTGGATAATATGTTTCCAGACTATAGATGCAATGTCCAGTCATTAGAAATTCTGCTGTGAAACTTTGTTGGGATTTGAAAAGGTGTGTAGAAGAACCATGTCACATTCACTGTGGGTTTTTTTAATTCTTTATTTTGCATAAGATGTATGGATAAATAGGAAATGTAGATGTAAGTTTGGATTAAAGCTTCCATGTAAATGTGGTGTAATTCCACTGACTCAAAGTTCAGCAGGGCTGAACATGGTATTTTCACTTAACTTTAGTGGTTCTAATACCCCTCTGGAAGGGGCAAGCAATGTTTTAGAAACAAGGATTTTCAGGTAATGATATTCCCCCAGCAGAGAGTAAGTGGAGGGAAAAAATTTACTTAGTGCCATAAAAAAGATGTGGCATTGGAGGTCAGAAAGTTATTGTTTTGATTCAAAATTATGAATTTCCCTTTTGCAGTCCTGTTGAGAGAGCTAGAAAGTGAAATTATGGTGTCTGTTCTGTCTGCATGGTCAGAGAATGCCACGAACATGGGAATGCTTTTCCCTTTCCCGCAGAGAATGTAGCACCTGTCAGCTTGGCATCTGGGTCACAGTAGATGTGTGTGTGGCAGGAGGGGAAGAAACCCCATTAAAGTAAATTATTAATCAAAGGCTATACCTTTTCATCAATTCAGAGGCAGCAGTTCCAGTCTGCTGACTAGAAATTACTTCCAAAGAAAATAAGAAGATTCTTAACGACTTTGGGATGAATTCTGCTTTTGGTGTAAGCTACTTGGGTGTCTGCCTGGAGGAACTGGAACACAGCAGCTGTTACTTACCTTTAAGATTAACTGTTTATCATTTTATGGCTTTAGCATCTGAATACTCTCTAGCTGTTTTTTCCCCTGTAAGTTGTAGTAACCACCTAAAATGACTTTGTTGTTGAAGGTTGGGCTGTCTTGTTTGTTTTGTTTTTTGCTTTTGCTGGGGGATGGGGAGAGCAAGCAAAACTTCCTCACTTCCCAGGTCTGTCCTATAGCTCTTCATCTTGGGTGTTTAGTCATTGAGATACTTTATATGGCTATTAAGATTTTCTCCATTTAAATATTCTTGGTTTATAATGATGCACTTTCTTTGAGATAAACAATAAAAATAATATTCAGAGTCTATTTAGGTGGTGGGGAAAAAAAAACCAAGCAGTTTCCATTTGAGGTCTTATGATTCATGTGATTCACCAAAAATATATTTGGGACACGAGAAAGCTTTTGACTAAAGGCTTAGTTCAGTCTTCCCGCTGAAATCAGTTGAAGGAGACAGTGAACACTAGAATTTCAGATAAGCAGACTATCTCATACTAGAAATACTTCCTGCTTTTTACTTTCTCAACTCTCATCAGGTTGCTTTGGTAGAATCACTGAGCCCACCAAATAATCTGTAAAACAAGGATGTAAATAAGATAACAAAAATAGAAAGTAGAACAGAAGCATCTAAAATTAGAGATTTGGCCCAACCTAAAGGTCTACGTTAGCATAAGGTGATCTGATTTCCCACGCACAATGTGTTCTTGTTTATTAGTGTGAGGAAATCTGTGATCTATGTTCAAAAGTCAGATCCCATGGATTTATCTGCTATAGAGTAATAAAATTACTGATGGAATTGTGTACTGTGGAGTCATGAAATTACAGCTGTGTCCATCTGGCCTAAGAGCTGTGGTCTGTGCAGGTCAAATGAAGCAGGTGTTGGCAATGTTCCGGTGCCATTTGTTGTTAAATGGGAGGTCATTAGGCTTCAGCAGGTTTTTTGGATGTTACTTGTTTGTGGTAAGAGACTGTTTTTCTTGTTTCCAGCTTCTTTCTAAAGGTGAAATGAAGGACTTTTTAAAAGGTGGTTTTAGTTTTACACAAAATCTATTCAACAGTTTGAAGTATGTATGTATATATCTTTACAGCTAATGTAATATCAGTAAAATCTTGAAATGCGTTGAAACTTTAAAATCCATAAAGCTCATAGGTATGAACTGTCTTACCTCTCTCTGCCTCTGAAAGTTCTGGGCCCTAGTTTTACTGCGGGTAGATGGAATTTGATGATAGTACTTCCATTATTATGTATAAATATAATGTATATATAACCTGTGTTTCCTCATCCACCATCTTTAAACCTTTTGACAGAATAACTCCTGATAGATAACCTCTGCCCAAAATACATTCACAAGACATTCTTAGAAGGCAAAAAAATCTGCTCTTCAGTTTCCGGACCTATACATCTGAGCAAACATTGCTTATAGAAGAACTGAGAATTTACGACACCAAGTTAGGCAGGATTGTAGACCTGCTTGAGGGTGCAATGGCCCCACAGAGGCATCTGGACAGGCTGGATCAATGGGCCAAGGCCAATGGTGTGAGGTTCAACAAGGCCAAGTGCTGGGTCTTGCACTTGGGTCACAACAACCCCAGGCAGCGCTAAAGGCTTGGGTAAGAGTGGCTGGAGAGCTGCCTGGCAGGAAAGGACCTGGGGATGTTGGTTGACAGTCAGCTGAATACGAGCCAGCAGTGTGCCCAGGTGGCCAAGAAGGCCAACAGCATCCTGGCTTGTATCAGCAATAGTGTGGCCAGCAGGACTAGGGCAGCGATTGTCCCCCTGTGCTCGGCACTGCTGAGGACCCACCTCGAACACTGTGTCCAGTTTTGGGCCCCTCACTACAGGAAAGACATTGAGGTGCTGGAGTGTGTCCAGAGAAGGACAACGGAGCTGGTGAGGGGTCTGGAGCACAAGTCTTATGAGGAGCAGCTGAGGGAACTGGGGTTGTTCAGCCTGGAGGAGAGGATGCTGAGGGGAGACCTCACTCTCTGCAACTACCTGAAAGGAGGCTGTAGCCAGGTGGGGGTCAGTCTCTCCTCCCAAGTAACAAGCGGCAGGACAAGAGGAAACAGGCTCAAGTTGCACCAGGTGAGGTTTAGATTGGATACAAGGAAAATTTTTTTCACAGAAAGGGTCATCAAACATTGGGACAGGCTGCCCAGGGCAGTGGTGGAATCACCATCCCTGGAGGTATTTGAAAGGTGGGCAGATGTGGTGCTGAGGGACATGGTTTAGTGATAGTTTTGTCAGTGTTAAGTTTATGGTTGGACTCGATGATCTTGAAGGTCTCTTCCAACCTAGGGGATTCTATGATTCTATGATTTTAATTCACTGTGTGGAATGGCGCTTGCCCTGAGCAGCGCTGCCCTGGGTCGCTGACTCGGCCAGAGGTCTGGGCTGAATCACATGGGTTCTTTATCAGAGATACTTGTTATGCTGCTTTTTTGACATTACCTTTGTGGAAACGCTCTTTTAGAGCTTCTGCACTAGTTACTGTCATGCTTCTGAGTTCCAGTCAGGTTAGTGTGCGACTGCGGAAATTAAGCCTTTCTGGGTGGGTTTGCACCCTGCTGCAAAGAAGAACCAACAAGTTCAGAGAAGTCTTGTCCTATTTAAGGCTTGTGTAACAGACTGGCAACATTGCACTTAGCACCTCTTTGTCTGTCAGCACATTGGGGACGCAGCCAGGAGACTAGTACAGCTCACTCTATTGGATGAACAAAAGGTTCGTTTATACAAGGGGAGAAGATCCGCATAAATATAGCTACTCTTGCACAAAAGTAGTAATACTTCTGGGAATTGCTTTTTTTTTTTTTGGGGTTATATCAAAATTACATTTGTTAAAAAAATGAGGAAATTACTTTGTAAAAAAAAAAAAAGGCGAAACTTAAAAGTCATCTTGCCAAGTGTTGTCAATTTCTGTGATACTTGATTCAAAATCATACAAAATTGGAAAAATGATAGGTTTTGAAAAGCCTGCTTTCATGTGGAAGAAGTTTGTTTGTGAAGATTGTATGTGTTCTTTTGGAACATTACTTATTTTATGATCAAAAATATTCACTGCTTGCCTTGTTAATTATTTTTCATAAGCTATCACCTAAGTTATTCCTTTAGCTGATGTTCAGTTGTTGCAATGTGTGTGAGACTGAGGAAATTTTATGTTTTGTTCATCACCTGGAACATGTGAAATACACCAAATGGACTGTCTTTGCATCAGCACTTTGTCATCGACACTAGTTCTAGGTTGGTGAAAAACAAAGCTTAGTTTTTGTTGACTCACCAGTTATTTTCTAAATTCAATTGACTTACACATACGAAAATTGCAAGTGTTGGTATGCTAGTTGTGATTACTACTCAGAAAATACTGCTGTGCAAAAGTCTGCCTGTAATTCTTTTCCTCTGCTAGTATTCTTCGAAGCTTACATCTTTCTGTGTGTTTAATGCAGTTATAAAGGTGCATTCAGTGTGTTCACAAGGATTGCTCAAAATACTGTTCAAATGTTATAAAAAAAATTAAATATTTCAAGTCCTTTATTTTCATAATCCAAAAAGTAACTAAAGTTAATTGGCTACTGCAGACATTTTTGACTCCTGTCAGTTAGGGCTTTAATTTATGCACATCATTCTATGTGGTACATCTTAAAGGGGCTGAAAAAAGAGCAAATCTTGCGCTTTTTTGTACTTAATTTTTCAAGCAGCGATTTCGAATTTTGGAAAACTCTGCAATTCTGTAAACCATGCTATTTAGAGTAGTATTATTAATAGTGAAGAACACATTTCTGTATGTATATTCTTAGTTATCATACATGTTTGATCAAGGTTTAAATTGCCATACCTGCTCCTTTGTTTTGTATGAAGAATGCCAGAATCATGACATTTTCACTGCAAGTGAGTTTGTTGGTGATTGGGATTTGCCCTTCAGTGATCTCTTTAGCTGTGGTTAAAGGTTCCTGTTTCATGGGACTTGGCTTGTTTTGCATCCTGATGGATGCTCCTGCCTTTTTTGTAGGAATTCCTTGCTACAAAGCCATGTGCCAGGACAGAGGAGGACAGTGCCTTTTGACCTCATTTGCACTAGTGCTTCAGAGCTCGTCGGGCATTTCTGCAGAGGTCTCTGGTCTGTCTGTAAATTATGCCCTGAATTTTTTTCCTGTTTTCTCTGTCATTTGTTCAAAGATGAAATTTGATGTAGTTTGATAACAATGAAATGCAGACAATTCTGTGTGCTTGCTGAAGGAAGTTTTTCTGTGTGCATAGGTGAAATCAGGGGTGCATTTCTGCAGTGCTGCTGCTACCACGAGAAAGAATTGTGCCTCGTGGAGATGCAGGACAGTGCATGTCTCAGAAGCGTGGCTAGGAAGCCCGGTTAGTCACAACTGCATTTTAGTTTGTGGTGTTGCATGTAACAATGTGTTGCTGCCTAAAACCACTGGTATGTTTTGAAATGCAGTTAGGAAAATAAGGCAAAAATGTGCAGTGACTTCCTCTCCATACTAGCCACAGTGGACACAGAGATGAAAATAATCCCTTCCACTCTGGCCCTCCACTTTTTACTGTGATATGTGGAGTTTTTCCTTTTCTATGAGGTGAATGAAAGGAGCACGGATTATTAAAAACTTTGAGATACACAGTGTTTGTTTCATTTAGGTTTTGCAACTCATGATGAGCAGAGGTTGCATTAGCAAAGAGAGTAAGATATCTAAGTGGTTTTGGTTTTGCCATGGGTATCGTTGCTAAGGGGCTCACATGAATCCCAGCGAAGTCAGCAGTGCTGCAGAGCTGCTGGGAGTACAAGGTTGGATTTTTCAAAATATTTGAGTAACGAGACCCTAACACCATTAAAAACTCAGTTGCGTTTGTAGTGGACCCAGGAACAGGAAGCACATTACTTCACAGTACTTTAATGCTGAAATGTGAACGTAAAGGCTTGTGAAAACTGTCAACTAAAATGGCTTTTAAAAAAAAAAAAAGAAACAAACAAGAAACCTCTGAAGTAAAGGAGACAAAAAAACCCCTTTCTAATTCAAAGGGAAAGTGTGTAATCCGTGTACAACAGGAACAGGTGGGTTGCCTTGAGTAGCAAGTAACAGGGGCTGACTGTGTGGCAGAAGAATGTGGGCGTTTCACAACGTACTAAAAGAAGTGGAAACTACAGGACTGCTCAAAAAAGTAGGAATGGTGCCACTTAAAATAATGTGCAGTAAAAAGTAAGGGTAAGAGAAGGAGTTTTCAATTCATTTTATAGCGACTGAGTAAAATCCACAAGGCTAGTGTAAGTGCTAAAAAAAGTAAGCAGGAGTTTAATAACACTGAAGGACGAATCTCTAACTTGATTATGTGGGACTGAAATTCCAAAGAATTACTGCCTGATGAAAAATAGTTTCTGAAAGAGCAACAAACAGAGTTTGTCACTTTTCATGCATACGAGGCAGATTTGCTGATAAACATTTTGCTGAAGTGGTGATGAGTAATAATATGCTAATATGAGGAGAAGTTCATTCTAAACCAAATCAACCAAAATTTATGCTTTTGACCATCAGTGTATCTGGCTATATATAACTTCCGTTGACAGTCTCATTTTTCTGCTTCCTCTGTACAGCTTACTTGGGGCTACGTAGCAGATGATTTTGACCACATCTTTTACTGATAATGGAATCAGTAGAACTGTCACCGTAAACTATGGCCAAGGAAGTTTTTACTTTAGATAAATATGTAGTTGTATAGTAACTTCTAAACTAAAAGTGTTACTCCCAACTATTCACAGCATATCTTTTAGTGTTAGCAGCTCTTGAGCTTAGACAGTTATAAGAGTATTTAACCCAGATACATAAGCTTTGAGCTGAAGCTGTGAATCACTATCAAAGTGCCCACATCTTGTCTATGTTATTTCTCCTGTGGTTAGTCTGTATTGGCGCTTGAAAGTATTTACCAGGTAATTTCAGAGACTCAAATTTACAGCTTGTAGTGTTGAATGTATAATGAGATAGGTCTGACTTCACTGAAGATGATGTAAGTATATTCTGACTTTATAGAAATCAGAATTAGGTTAGCCCAAAAACTGAGTAAAACACCCTGACTTTTGCCTAGCCCTTACTTTGGTAGGGCGCTCTGACATCATTTGTGAGTAAATAATCTTCTTAGTCTTCCATGTGGGCATTGAGGATGTGCTTAAGGCATAAAATCACAAGTGGTAGGTGCTTGGTGTCCTGATAAGGAGCCTTTTAAAAAAAAAAAAAAAAAAGGAACTACAGTTTTAGACCACAGCTGATTTTTATTTAAATGTGTTTTCAGTAAAGCTATCTAATAAACAGAAGTCTCTGGTCCTGGAAAATGCAGGAGGGCAACTGGATGGACATGAATTATGCAGTGCAGTTAGGTGTTTTCAAGAAAAAAAAATAAATGTTTTAAGGATTTTAATTGCCTATTCTGCACATGCATGCTATGATTTATGTGTTGATTGACTCTCTTACTTGAAGAACTAGAATTTAATTTTTTTGTTTCAAATGATGTAAAAGAAATAGCACTAGCGTATGTTACTTTAACAGAAAAATGTTGCAACTGTGTATTCGATAACAACTGTAACCAAGTCAGACTTCATACAGGACCCAACTACAGGGTAATATACTGGGTTTTGGTTCCATGAAGCCTTGAAATACTTGCACAGCTTTACATCCATGGGTAGCTCTGGGACTGTTTGTGTGCTGAAAGCTGGCCAGACTGTCCTGAGTTTAGGCCTGTGCTACAATTAGTGGCGGATTTAATGTTGGCTTTCAGGAGAGCTAGTGGGAGCCATCTTTCCTGAATAAGCTAGGGTAGCTGAACCTGAGAAAAGAGTGAAGGGTCCATTTTCTAGGGTTAATTCCTGGGCATTGTGCTGGAACTGGTCAGGTAACATTCTGGGAACCTGAAGTGCAATAAATTCCTCTTAGAAGCTGTGAATCAGAGTAGTGCACTCTTCCAGAACTGTTACTGACAGTATGCCAACATTTTCTAGAATAAGGCAAAGCATAGACTTTCACTAGACGGAGTGACAAGTGCTAGATGTCATGTGAAGAGGACAGAAATGAAGAAGTATTGAGTGGAGAAGGTAATATAAAGCTTAGGTTCGGGTAGAGAGCTTGTTAAAGAAGTCAGACAACCTCAGTGGATGGTTAGATTGTTTTTTGTACGCATGCTGTTCCCCTGCATATATGCAAGTGCTGTGCCTATGGAATTGGCTTTAACAGCTGGATGCCATCAGGCTGAGGATGCAGTTGCATGGCAACTTGCATCACCCTAAATCTAGGCCATCGTGGCCTTGCTCTACCCCCTGAGTAAGGTCCTGACCACTTCCTTGAGTCAGCTCTGAGTGCTAGTGTGATCACAAACTAAGCTGATAGAGGCAGCTTATCCATCTGCAAATTAACCCAGCTCAAATGTGTGATTAGCTTTCGGGGGGATTAACTCACTGAAGCAGCTCACAGCGTAGTTGCACAAGAGCTGTTACCAGTGCAATGGAACTGGTGGGAATGTCTTGACAGGGATGAAAAGGATTTAGAGGAGGCTAAGCAGCTGTGGAAAAATACCTTAATGAATATTAGAATGTCTTGTTCACATTTAGAGTAGAATAAACTATGCTTTGTAAGAGACTTGTACCTCACTGGCGTTGTGAATGATTAGACAACAAGAGATCTCTGCTACCAGCTCCCCATGGGTTTAGTGGTGACTATAATGATTATTATAATAATCATTTGAGGGAAACAAAGGAGAGAAAAAGATCTATCTGTATTTCAGCAAGCCTGTAGTCCAAACAGGGCAACTGAGTGGTATAAGTAAAATAGTGGTCAGCCTGGATATGGCTAAAAGGAACGTTCCTGGTGAAAGCAGCACCTCGAGCCATGTAACCTACAAATTCTTTGAGTGATACGGTTTATACAATGGGATCTGAGAATCTTCAGTCTGACATCAGTGGAACATTGTGAGAACACTGTTGAAAGAGGGGGGAAAACACGTATTTTCTGAGTGCAGGAAAGAGTGCCCTTATTTCAACTGTGAGGATTATCAGGGGAAGGAAGCTCTGCACGATTAGAGTAAGGACTAATGTGACAAATGATGTAGAACAGAGATGCAAGTTAGGGGAAGTTGTAAAAGGACTTGGGGGTACTGGTGGATGAAAAGCTGGTCATTGAGCCGACAATGTGCATTTGCAGCCCAGAAGGCCAACCATATCCTGGGCTACATCAAAAGCAGCGTGGCCAGCAGGTTGAGAGAGGTGATTCTGCCCCTCTACTCCGCTCTGGTGACAACCCACCTGGAGTCCTGTGTCCAGCTCTGGAGCCGTTGGCACAGGAAAGACATGGACCTGTTGGAGCAGGTCCAGAGGAGGGCACAAAAATGATCAGAGTGCTGGAACCCCTCTGCTGTGAGGGCAGGCTGAGAGAGTTGGAGTTTTTTTTCAGCCTGGAGAAGAGGAGGCTCCAGGCAGACCTTATTGTGGCCTTTCAGTACTTAAAGGGGGCTTATAAGAAAGATGGGGACAAACTTTAGCAGGGCCTGTTGTGATAGGACAAGGGGTAATGGTTTTAAACTAAGAGAGGGTAGATTTAGACTAGATAGAAGGAAGACTTTTTTTACAATGAGGGGGGTGAAACACTGTCCCAGATTGCCCAGGGAGGTGGTAGAACCCTGGAAACATTCCAGGTCAGGTTGGATGGGTCTGTGAGCAACCTGATCTAGTTGAAGATGTTCCTGCTTATTGTAGCGGAGTTGGACTAGCTGACCTTTAAAGGTCCCTTCCAATTAAAACTATTCTATGATTCTATAAGCTAACCAGTAAAAAATAAATGTCACTTAAATTTTCATGATCTCCCAATACTCTTTGGGCAAAACAGAATGTCGTAAGGGACCACTTCAACAATTACTTATTACCATCTGTAAAAGCAGTCTTTAAATTCAGTTATGAGAGACGTCTAATGTAGAAACATCTTAAATTGCACAGGAGGTAGAGCAAGAAGATAATACAAAAGGTCCTCATATTACTTGGAAAGGAAGCGTGTAAAGGGGGTTATTAAAATCTCAAATTTTAAGTGTTTTGCTTTATAGCATAATCACCATTTCTCATCTTTGCAGTGGGCACATACGAATATGTCAAAAGGAAGCCACACCTTCCTTGTAAACACAGAGAACAACTTTAGAAAGAGGGATTTTTTTAAGGCCAAATCAGGATTGTATTGCTGCCAAGGGAATTTTTGCGCTGGGAGGTTGTGGAGGGAGGAAGTGTTAATGTGATAACAGCCAGTGGAACTCGCTCTGCGTGCAGCTTGTCATTCGCAGCTCTAGCTCCAATCAGGGCAGAAGAAAGCAGATGAAATATTGTGCAGTTGTCATACCTACAATGAGATGCTTCAACAGCAGCAGGAAATGGTGCTGTCAGGGTACGTACCCTGCGTGGAGTCTTGCTGCTCGTCCTTTGTCACCGCGTGGAAGGACTGCTCTGTGTGATGCAGCCAGTGCCACCACTTGTCTGCAGCGCTCACGCACGTGCCGTCTCATGTATTCTGGCTGGATAAGCAAGTGCCAAACAGATCACGGTTTGGAGTAAAAATCCACAAATATTACTTTTCAAAGAAATAAAGATTTTTTTTCTTTAAAAAAAGTTTGGAACTGAGCGAGGAGTTGGTGAAATTACAAAAGTGAGGAAGGGGTGTTTTTTTTTTTTTTTTT
>VZSF01004641.1:2017851-2195853 GCA_013398295.1 Chionis minor
TCCCCGGAGCCTTCTCTTCTCCAGGCTGAACTCACTTCCACAAGCAGCAAGATTTTAAGCAGATCAAGGAAGAGTATTTTAGGTTTGCAGGATGAAATACTGAAGTAAAAGAGTGATTGTGTGGGGCTTTATGGTTTCAGGTCACCGTCCTTGGCTACCTATAAATTCAGATCAATGAATTTGAATTTTTGTCAGAGATTTCAGTGTAATCAGGTTTTCTCATTAAAAGCACTTTCATCTTTCCTGAGAAGTGGGCAGTCTTGAGTCTCACACTTACTACATAGTTTTTTAAGTAGGCTTGCAGAGCAAATAATGTGTCTGCATCTAAAAATTTAGATAGGTTACTTTATTATATTTGAATTCTTACCAGGATGTTTTCCTATTGAGATGCGCACAATAATGATTACTTTCAGTTTGCTAATTTATAAATGCGTGTGTAGACATCAGTGCCAAGTTCTTTGGGAAACAGTGGAGGTTTGTCAGGAAAGTGTTCAAGGTTTTTGCAATACAAAGTACTTTTTGTTGTACAATGCATGTGCTAAAGAATAGCTTTAGCAGAGAAGTTTGACTAAAATGCTCAGTAATACTGTGATGTGTCACTGCCTGGTGCGAAATGAGTCACTCTATAGAAATGCAAAATCACATTATAAAGTCCAGAGTCTTGTACTTTATTCATATGTGGACAAGAATGTCCTTTGTCCATCATACCGCTTTTCTTCAATATCTGTATGCGTTTAATTTAAGCTCAAAGACAACGTGCTGAATATTGGTGTATACATCGTCTCATGCTAATTATCTGTTTGATTTGTATCATTTGCCTTCATTTTCTATGGGTTAAGTACTTTATAGTCCTTTTTCACTGCTCTTTTAGGTGTGATTGAAGATGAGGTATGGTTGTCAAACCGGAATGGCTATTTTGTCATGTGTAGAAATACTGGCCTCGGAGCTGTATTTGTTTGTGCTTGTCCAGAATGGCTGCTTATGTTCTGTCGGAACTGTTGCAATGAGTAGGAAAGATCATTTAGTTCTACTTGGAAGGGCCATAGCTAGAAGTCATCAAAGAGCAGTCTGAAACCTTTCCGTGCAGAGATGTAGAACAAGTTTGGAGAAAGCATGAGTGGATAGTTACTGGAGCTCTGTGATTTATACAATGGCATGGAGATGAAGGCTTTAGTTAGGAATAGGATTCGCTCTCTAGAAGGGTGCTGGATTTTGCCACACGTAAGTTGGATTTATTGACAAGGAGGAGTAGGAGGCATGTAGAAATCTTGAAAAACTATGAGTTTGCAATGGGATAGACTCAGTTTCTGGAATCTACTTCTCAGTGTTTTTCATTCCTCCCAAGTTCAGTAGCTGCCAAGGGCATCAAGAATAAAAGCACTGTGGTTTAGAAATGCCTGTGTGAAGCCTGCAGCTTGCTTTTTTGTCCCACTAGCATGGTCAAACAGTTAGAGTGAAAATTACAATGTTAGTGGGGTGCACTGAGAAAGCCAGTCTTCCCAGTACCTGGGAAGGATGTCAATTCTGATACGGCTTTCACGTTTAAAGCATTTGAGATGGTGGATCACCATGTCCAAAGGAAAGACTTCAGATCGCAATGTGTCTTAAAATTGTAGCCCTAGAAATGATGGCTATGCCCAAGTTCAGCTAGTTTAAAAGCATATAGGACGCAAAAGTAAAAGTCCATCTTCAGGGTAGTGGTATGACTACAGCAGACTGTCTGGGTAGGTTCCTAACAAGCTCTGTTAAAGGTTGGGTGGTCCAGCTCATTTGTGAGAGACCGTAAGGGAGCAGGGGGAGAAGAATTGTGTTTGAATGGTTCTTTATTGGAGTTCAGCTCCTTTGGCCAGAATGGCTTGGAACAGCAAACGCCAGGCCTCTCTGCCGTTGAGATGTTGTGCTAGCTCTCTGTTGCTGGAATCAAGCTCCTGCTTTGTGACAGCTGCTCTTTTTTTCCTTTAAATGTACAACACATTTCATTTCACGTTATTCAGTGGCTAGTGTTTAAGCTCTGTGCTTGTGGTTAAAAAGATTAATGAATGCATGTAATTAGGAAGCTGAGAAAGCTGCTATATATTATGGGAAAGAAATAAAAGATGTCGCTTTTACAACTACAGTTGAAGGTCTTGCCAAAATTATCTGTGCAAGGTTACGGATTGCTTAATATTTTCTGTCACAGATGCTTAGTAAAGAACATTATCTTAAACAAGTACTGTATGCATAATAAGAGAAAGGACTTAGCCTTTTAGGTTTAGAAGTGGTGGAATACGTTCCTTTAAACATTTTCTGCTAGAGTAACATTAAACATCCTGTACGCTTCTAGCTCATGTATTTATCTAGTAATCTTACCTCATTGAGCTGCAGGGTCTCACCTGGACCTTAAATCAAAACATGTTTTGCTGCTGACAGATCCGAAGGCAGGAGGAGACTCAAGTCCCATTTAAAATTTGAAGGATTTAATACACACCGATGACATTTTGTCTAAGTGACAGACTTCTAATTGGAGACCTTTACTCTTGCATTTAGATTGATTTAGAACTCATGCTCTTGATTTAGACCTCAGGGTGTATTGCATTTTCTGAACCTGGCATTGCGGTACTTCATAAAGCATTTGGCAAGTAGCTGTTCACAGTAATATAACTGGTGACGCTTATCGTTGTGTTCTTAACTTCAAGTGTCCGTCCATCTGTGGGAAAGTGCTTTTGCAATTTAAAGGCAGAAGGTCAGATTTAATGAAACCGAGAGTTATAAACAGTGCATATCTTTGTGATAGAAAGCAGAACTGATAGGAAGTAGCTTTTCAAGCCCAGGTTTATTGCAACTCTACTTGAAAGCAAAGGTAGTTATATCTCTTCCTTGCTGTTTTCCCCCCTCTCCTTTCATTATTATCTATTTCTGAGAATAACAGCGAGTACATGATCTTCTCTGAGATGTTCACTACAGTATTTCTGTCCTAGGATTCTTCATTCTTTCAGCCTTGAGTTAGAGACTGTATAAATTAACAGTATAAACCAGTCTTGTATTTTGATAAAAGAACGTGGGAGTGTACCAATAAATGACTCCTGAGCAGAATACTGAAAAGAACGCAAGTACATGTGGCTCTTTCTGGGAACAGAAAACAGAGACCTGCAGGTGAAAAAAAAAAATAGGTGTGGGGGAGGCTGGTTTGTGAGAGAGAATATTTAGGATGGAAAGCTAGCTGAATTATCATCTGTAGATGCACAAACTAACTGGTCATTCTCAAATGTTTTGTTTCCTGCCTCAGCATAAATTCTCTGAACAATTTATCAAGCCGCTGCTCATGGCTGTGGGAATATTTTTTTCTTCTGCAGCAAACTGGAACCATAGCTGGACAGTTCTTTGGTCCTCTGAGTTGGACTTAACATTGGAACTAACATGATGATTAGACCTTTTTCTGGTAAATTTTAATCTTTAAGTGGTTTAATTATGAATTGGTTCATGGGACCAATATATACTGATGACAAGGCAAGAGGGGACACAAGTTCGTCTGGAACAACTCCATGAGGCCTCCATTCATAAAAGTAGCTAGATGAGAAACTTGGCGATGGTTCTGTCAATAGGTTTTCCTTTTGTGAGCGATTGATTTGTCTTTAAATGGTAAAGAAACTATTCCTGAATGCAAAGCACAACGGGCTTTCGCTATGTGACTGTAAATCTGAAGTTATGAAACTAGTGACTTAAGTAAATATCGTTTACAAACCATCAAACGAATCTCTAGAACTCACCTGTCTAATGGACATGGCATTACATCAATGGGTGCCCTTGTTTCAGTTGGACAAGACTATATCGAGCTATATCCAGGTGGGAGAGAGCTTAGAGATAGAAGTGAAGTTACTTTATCTTCTCTGCTGGTTTGATCTTGAGTCAACTAACTCAAATAGGGTGAACTCACATTAAAAACAGGCTTAAATTCAATGATGGGTGCTCTAACAGAGTTTAGTTTGTGTCAGTATATATAAATATTAGAAAAGCTATTTAAAAAAAAAATCTGTGTATTGAAGGGTTGGGCTAGGTGACCTTTAAAGGTCTCTTTGAGCCCAAACCATGCTAGGATTCTATGATTACAGATTCCCCAGCTTCCTTTGCTGACTTATGTATATTCCTTGTAATTTAAAAAAGAAAACAAACCAAAACCTCTCTGTTTGTATTCAGGTTAGCAATGGAGCTTTTGGATCATGCTAGTGGGAAAATGATTGGACTACTTGAAAGTACTGTCAAGGGCAGAGAATAAACACACTGAAGAAGAAAGGACGGTCCTGTCTGCTCCCTGTTTCACTTTTTAGATCTTTTTAGGAGATCATTCCCTAATCATAAGAAAAAACCCATGTATAATAATTTAAATAATGATGCTTCCTTTAGTTGCTACTCTTCTTTTAAATGGAATCAACCCCTGCCCTCCAGGCTAGTTGAGGTAGTAGTTAAATTACTATTTTCACCAGCTGGTAAGTGAATAGCCTATCCAGGACTTGCCTTTCATTCCCATGCGTATGCCTGCGCAGATGCAAACTGATATCCGTGTGGTCTGTAATAATACGTTCTGAAGAGTTACTTCAGTTCATCTCTAGTTACAGTATGTCAAGGAAATTATACAAAGAGCAATATTTTTTATGGCAAAGGTGCTGCTGCAGAACGTGCTGAATTTCAGAAGTTACAAAGGCATATCTGACTAAACTTGACAATATCTCTGAGGGAGAAATGAACAATGGGCAATCTGCTGTCCCAAACAAGACACAATTAGGAAATATTAGAAACCTTATAATAGCAGCAGCATAATAACAACAGGGCAGTTGCCTTCCTGCCCTTCCTCTATCGCCTTCCTTGGTGTTACTGTGGCCTGTGTGCAGCCATAGGAAATGGTATTGCTGGATTTACAATGGCAATACACTGTGTAGGAAGAAGATAGAGAAAAAGGATCTTTAAAAGAAGTCTAGAAACAGTAATTGACCTGTTTTACTTATAGACTCCTATAGCTGAGGAATAGTCGTTTGGGTTTCAGTTCACTCTGGATGCACGTGCACCCCAGAATGAAATGGAACCAGTCTGAAAAAATAAAAACATACCTTTCTGCACTGCCTTTTATCTCTAGTTGTTTTTGGAACATTGATGGAAAATACAACCCATACAAAAACATAAGCCCTATGCAGAGGCAGTGAGTAGGCTTTCGTCATTTGGCTACAAGGGGGAAAACCAGCTTTGTTTACTTAGGCTTGAATTTGGGTCTTTGTCTGAAGCTGCAGTGAAGTACTTTACCTCACATCCAGACTCTCACCCTGGAGAACTGCTTTTATCTGACATCTGAAGCCTCGAGCTGGGTAGCAGGGCGTATTGCTTGAGTGCCCTGATGGGTAGTTTGGCCTCAGCTATGCTGATAATTTTATTTTTGTGCAATATAAGATGGAGATGATAAGTGTATGGTAATAAGACCAAATGCCTTGCTGTGATCAGAGCTAGCATTTATATTTTACACTGCTGCGTCTTTATTCCGTCCCTGTCCCACTGACTTTAGTAGAAAAACCTTTTTTCTTTTGAAATTTCTGTGGTTCAGCAGTGTCAATATTTTGCGTGAGGGGTGCTTTAGCATCAATGGAAAATAGACTCTAGATGGATTTAAATCTAAACCCACAATATCCTGGAATCTGTTTCAAGAAACCACCTATTTGAAGAGCTATTCACGGAAGAAAACTAATAGGGAAGTTTGATGGAAGAAAATGGAAGAAATTGCCCCTCTCTCCTCTCCCTCTGAGGAGCTCTGTGCTGCTTGCTGGCAGCTGCTGGAGATGGCAAAGTCAAACGTTGAGGTTTTTTACTTTTTTCTCCTTCTCACCCCCACCGTGTGTGTGTGATTTGTTCAGGTTTTGAACAAGGTCTTACATACAGCATAGATGGAGAGAAGTGTGTCAGAAGAAAATAAATGAAAGAAACATGAGGAGAAAACATGTCTCCGGATGTGGCTGGCTTAATGTTACTGTGGGAGAGAAAATCTCCAAGACTTAGTAGAAATACTAAGAGTTGGGAAGAAGTGAGAGCTCTGCACATCGGTACTGTGATGTGGGGCAAGCGTGCAAACAGGACTGCCAGGAAAACCTGACGCAGGAGTTTAGTGCCTTAATAGAGCTGACGGCCCCTGGCACAGAGCTGTACGTAATGCAGCAGTTGGTGGTGGTAAAGTGATTTTCTTGCTCTCCCATTCCCTGCTTCTCGTTTCAATTTCTGCGTGCTCAGCCAAACGCTTAGATTTCTCAGTTTCATGAAGAGGATGATACTCTAACAAAGACCAGACTTTGTCCCTGGCATTTGAACTTGTGCCATTGATTTAACCGTGATAGTAGGGAGGAGCATCACTTTTGCTGTCTCCTTCCCAGGAAGGCGAGCAGCGTTGGTACCTCAGCCTTGCGCCGAGAGCTTCAGCAAGCTCTGGGAACCCAGCTGGTAGTGGCTGCCTGGGGAATACACTGAATTGGTACATCCCTTCCTGCTGGGGACATGTTTCATTCCCATGCTGCTTTTCTGGTACTGGAGAATGACTGGTACAGCTGCAGAGCACCTCTCGCCAAGGGCGATGAAACTGTGATCCTCAGCCTGAAAGGAGAAATTGCACCAAACCTTCCTGAAAGTGGAGCTAACTTCTCACAGATTCGCAAATGAAATACATAAATTCAAAGTGATAATGTTTTAAATAGGATTTAAAATGAAATTATTATGAAGCCCTAAAAGTGCTGCCCTTTCACAAGCAGTAATTTCTGCCATGGTTTGCTTTAAAACTTTATTTTTGCGAACTTTGGCACTAGCGGTACAGGTGAGAGAAGCGCCAACTTCAGCTAATTTTACTAGCACAAAGGACTGGGATTTGACAGGTAACAAAAGGAAGGGGCAGGGTGCTCCCTGAATCCATTGCAGAAAAAGAATGCTTTGGAAAATGAGACTTCTGTTTATAATTTAATATTGTTACATATGCCTTTTGTGTAGGCAGGACTGCTCTTGCTTTACAAATAATCGTACAGTCTTTCTTTGCAAAAGCGTGTCTATTCCTTTGCACTGGTAGAGTGCTTCCAAGGCAGGAGCCATTGATCTGAGCTTTGCTGTGCAAGTCTGCCTTCTCTCTAGAGCATTCAGGTTTTTCTGTGATTTTTAAACACATAGCTCATTTTTGTGGAAGAGCATTTGCTGATTGTCAGAGTTCCTAATGCTCTTTGAAATGTATGGCTCTTTATATATACATGGTAGTTTGCAAATAGCTGTTGACTCCAGACACGCACAGGTAACTCTGCATTCAAGCAGTAGTTTAGATATTGGTCATTACTGAAGGTTTTCCTATGTGATAATTATAGATGTAGGTTGTAAATGTCTTAAACTGTATGTATGCCCTAAGGTATACCGGTGATTCTACATTGCGGGTGCACAGGTTGTTTAAGAAGATACCCACCGCCTGTCCAGCCTTTATTTATGAACGTAAGTAAGAGAAGCCTTTGCCGTGCTGTGCTAGAAGAAACACAAGGACAAAATAATCCTTGAAAAGAAGGCATTAAGTAATAATAAAGTAGTAATAGTTAGCTTAGCTGCTGTCAGCTGTTTATGACTAGAATCTGAAATGAAACAGAGCTCATGTTTTGGCAGCGTTGAGTCCTGTGTGCCTCTCTGATGAGTCTCTTGGGCTAGACTCTTAAGAAGCGTTTACATGCCTAGAGATGTAGATAAGCACTTGGTGGGGTTTTCAAAAGCATCCAGGTCCCTAACACCGCCTGGGTTTCCTGAGGGGATATGGGGGGGTGTACGTGCACGTGTGTACGCACGGGTGCGTGCATATAAAAGCTGTTGATTAATTCTATTCTTTTGAAGCAAAAGCATATTCAATTTAAGAGGAATTAGCACTCCATCCCAGTCTGCTGAGCCACTGAGTTATTTCACAAATACTGTTTCACTTGTATCTTCCTTACCTATCATTTTTTGTTTTATTTCTGTTTTCCCTCACTTGCTTGTATTTGTGAGGCAAAGGGAAAACTTCTGTACCTTCTGACTTGCATGGAAAAGGGTATCCTGTGACACACATCAGCAGGTTTAATGGCATGTTGTTGTTATGTGTGATATTTATTGCTAAGACATCAATTTTGCAAATTCCAGCTTAGCATGGTTTTTGTTGCTCAGCTCTGATTTACATCTAAGAAAGAAAAAAAAAAAGCCATTAAGTGACAGGAAAAAAAAAGTGCAAAAGTGGCTGAACTAGGGAATATTTTGTATAATGTTGCCCTCATGTTTCTGCTAATTGTCCATTAATCTCCCAATCAGCACAAGAGAGCAATTCTTTTCTATTTACTTGCATAATCAGTATTTAATATTTTGGTTACTGATGTATTTTAAAATGTTGCTTCACCATAGCTGCATATGATGTGATTTGTGATCCTTAGGGAGGCTCTCAACTTTGTTAATAATACTCTTGTAGAGAGCTACTTCTGCTGAATCAGGACTGCAGCTGGATTTTCTAGTACCCTGTTGTTTTCTTTAAATTTAGTTTTAGCAGAATTTATTTGGTTAGTCCAGGGTCTATTATTTAAAAAAAAGGGGGGTGGGGGAGGAATAAATCCTGTAATTGCAGAGTCAATTAAACTTATGTTAGTGTAGGATGAGTGATCATATGTTCCTTGCTTTGTGTACGATTTCAGGTAGCTTTGGTTTCTGAAGTTTGGTTTTGAGACAAAGGTGTTTAGCTGGACAGCATGGAGTTTATTCAGTTCCTAATTGGGTTGAGAACTGTCTCCTATAATCTTGAGCAACCGGTTCAACTTCCTGCTAACCACATGGTTGCGTATTTGGCCTGAATTTTTGGTATGTTTGGCAGATTTTGGCAGATTTTTGGCAGATTTTTTGGTATGTGTTTTCCCTTTGTCAGGTTGCAGTTATTTAGGAACTAGAACAATCCCTGATTGCATAGATCATCAGGAAACCAACATAATTTTGCAGATTTTAAGTGTTGTCACTCAAAATTTGAAAATTTGAAGCATCTAGTCATATCAGTTGGAACATGGGAAATAGGTGTGAACACTTTTCATTTCACTTTTCTTGCAGTCTGCCATAAAAATATCTTTCTTGCACAGATTGTACACTCATTTTTTTAATTTTGTTCTCTAACAAAATGTGGAATTGCATTCTTATAATAAAGTTTAATGATTTTTCAGTAATTGACGACTCATAATTTGTATCCTGTAAACCTAACATTCACTTGCTTTGCCTGTTGAGGATATTTTATGTAAGACAGCGTTCTTCAGGGCAGAGAGCAGAGCTCTGGGAGCCTGGTGTTCTCATTTCAGGGTTACTACTTGTCTGCTGTGTGGCCAAGGACAAGTCAGTTTAACCTAAATTCAGCCAAATATTTAGGCTTCCAGTTCACCCCCTAAATTGTTGGCACGTTAGGAGTTTGGATATGTGGTTCAAGCTATACCAATTTATTCCTTATTTTTCCTGTAGCATCAAAAGCTGTAGCAGTGGCTAATGAGTAGCTCTTGCTGAGAGCAGAAAATCTGGAATCCAGAGCTGTGAACAAGCAATATCACCAGCACAGCAGCTTTCTTTCAATGAGAGACTCAAGACCTTTGGAGTGTCACAGAAAGAGTCAAACTGTCCATTACATAGCGAAGATAGAATATTCTGAAATATGTTAAGAACTTGGAAAGAGCATGCTTTCTTAGGGGAAGAGACAGCAGCCTTCTCAATGTGCAGACTTCTTTACAAGTCTAGATTACACAGTCTGTATTTACACATACTTTGGCTGGATTTTGTTAATAAGGTTAATTTAAAAGGCTGCTTGATTGTGTACTGACTGGATCAGCTGGGTACAGGATTTGAAGTGTTGACCAAGTAACAGTGAGTGCCTGGCATTCCTGACCCTACTTAGAATTTGCTTTCTGGCACAGACTTCTTGCGTGTAGTTTTCTGCAGGACAACTTTAAGGAGTATCACGGCTATAATGTAACATCTGATGTTTCTGTTACTGAATTAATAAACACCATAACCAAACCCTAAATTCTGGTAAAAAATTACGTGTGAGAAATATATTAGAAAGAGCATAGAAAACATATGGGGTAAGTTCTGAGTATTGTTGTCAATGAAAGGAGATACTTTTTTTTCCACAGATATAGCAAATAACAACTTGACTAATAAATAATATTTCGCTACATGTTATTGTTGACTTTCACAAACTGTAGGGCCATGACTGGCACATTGTCCTGTTTTTACAGATGACTTAATTGTTTAATGCCAGACACTTCATCTTACCTTATGAATTGTAGATCTTTTCTTAGAGCACAAGGCGTTTCTACATCGTTTGCTGCTTGCTTTAGAGAATGAGTTTCTAAAGCACATACACGGAATCTACAGGTCTGTCAAGACCTTTGATATACTTGTCTATATTTCCTTCTTTTTTTTTTTTTTCTTCCTTGAAAGAACAGGAATCAAAAACAGCAATCAAAAAATATTTAATGCATCCCAGAGTTGTGTCAGCAGAAGGAATTGCAAGGATGCTAGGAACTTCCAGTAATGGTCAAACACCCACATCATATACATTGTATGGCAGATCTTTATGTAAAGCACTGATTAGCTTTGTCAAAATGGCATGCCCTTCAGTCTTGAAAAACTTCTGATGTGATAATATTCCCAAGTGGCAGAATCTTTTGTTTAGACTACATAAAATCATATAGGTTGTTCAAATAATCACACTCTTAACATTTTCTTTTCTTTTTCTTTGATTGTCTAAGTTCTTCCTGAAGAAAAGGTGCTTATCAACTAGTAACCTCATTTATGTCACATTCTTGGGTTCTGTGCCTCTTCCTTTCTCTTCAGTGTGGTTGCCCAAGCAACGGCTGTTCAATTGATTTTGACACGGACCTAGGTGTCTTCAGCAGTCCTCGTTTATACAAATCGATTTTAGTTAGGGGAGGTCACACTAAGTGGTACAGAAGAACTGGACATAAGAAAAAATTGTAATTGGAGCAAATTCTTGTCTGAATACTTCTGAGTCTCTAACACCATTAGTTTGGAAGCAGAACCTCTGGTTGATCGGTTGGTGAGATTTTTTTGCTGAAATACAGATGTCTTGGATTGCCTCTGTGAGGTGTATCTGTATTGCCTGCTGAAACTCCGACATCAGCAGGAACGTCGGCCATTGCTCAAACATTCCTGTATGTACCAGTGCTTGTAAGGGCTTTCCTGATCCCCGAATACATGGCTTGCACAGTTTGAGCTTCCTTTCTAAATAAAACTAAGCTGCCACTTCTGAACCTTGGCCAGAACTGTGCCGTTGCAGCTCAGCAGCTGTGGCTGTTCATTGATTCAGTGTGGTAGCTGCAGACCTTACGTTCCATGATGTGAATGGGTATTTTTTCCCTTTGTGAGCGTATGGGGAGTTTTGATGGAGTGCGGCCGTTCTTGTTGACACCAGCAGCTGTGGAGTTGGCTGTAGTGGTCTCAGCTGATTGCCTGGCCGGACTTCTCTACGCTTCTCTACGGTCTCTACGCTTCTCTACGGTCATGCTCAGTTGTGAAGGGTTTGCTCCACGTTAGAAGGTAGGCTTGATAATAATGCTTTACGTAGATCTGCATGCAAGCCATTAAGGGTGAAAATGGTTGAAGCTGAGTTAATATTACACCAGCAGCTCATAGAACGGCACCACGCAGGAAGTACGTGTGTGGGAACACCCTCAGATTCCTACCTCCCAGGCAAGCTACATTGCAGACATATTTCTCTTCTATTCCTATTTATCTGGCGTATCCAGATATAACTTGGTTCATCTGTCTTCCTAAAAATAATCTACTGTGATCTTGTTGCTCCTGTTTGTCTAAGAAGTTGCAAGTAATGAAATAAAGGGTTCATAATATTAGTGGCATAAGAACGTTTATGATTATAAACACTCTGGCAGTACTTTTGTGCATTTCTTTAGCTTTGTGTTATTCAGAGATCCCTTTGTAGAAGTGTGTTTTGCTTCTTGGGAAACAGGCCCCTGAGATTCTTGGTGTCCTTTAGATGGCCTGGGTTTTTTTTGTTATGCAAATGGAATTTCCTACCTAAATCTGTGCGCTGAAGATTAAATGGGTCTGGTTTTTATTTTTCATGTTTCTAAGTTGTATTAAACTTTTAAAATTAGAAAACAGAAATATTTTAATTATATTTATCTTAGCATGGCCTTAAATGCAACTAGTTTCTATATTTTTTTTTTTTTAATTCTTCACATTTTTTGAAAAAACACAACCCTTTTTGGTATTTTGATTTGGAGGCGACAAGATTTGCTATTGGGTCCATCAGAAATCCCCAAAGGAAGTTTCGATGCAGGGCATGCCCTTTCTTTGCTCAAGGTAGTGTGAGCATCGTCATGAGCCGTCTTTGAAGTACAGGCACATCCTACAATTCATACTTTATATTTCTACTTTAAATATCTGGGAACAGAGATCTTTGGTGAAGCACTAGGATGTGGATTCCTGTGGCCATGAACGTGGTGTTCTGGAGTTCTGGTTCAGCTGTTTGTGATGGGTAATGAATTACAAGAGAACCATCCAATTGTACGCAACACTTCTTTGTCTCCCTGCATTGATTACTCTGCTGTAGGTACTGCCAGAATGCTGTTTTAATTTTTGTATCTGCCATATGATTGTAAATTTTAGTCAGTGTTAATGTCTCACATAAATTCAAAAATACTATGTTATGTTTTATAATTATGCATAAACTGTTAGCAAAAGAGAAAGCTTCATTTTCTTAAATACCCATGTACAAGTGTTGTTGAATTCAGAGATACTTTATACCACTCACATAGCCATGAAAGCAGTAACAAGTATTTGATTTTTAGGGCACAGCTTCTTGCACTCCATAAGTTTGATTGAATAGCAGTAGGACCCGATTCAACTGCTTGATTAATTTTTTCAAAAAAACCTCCAGTTCTCTCTGTTGCTGTAAGAAATCTTTTTTACTGTTTCCCCAAGTGCTTCAGAGAAATCCATGCTACTGCTAGCTCAAAGTTTAGTAGAAGAAAAAGTTCTAAAATATTCCACATAAAAGTGATGACACTTTGAGCTTGATACTGCGAGGTGCTGAGCACTCCAGTCTTGATCGAGTGAAGCACTGAAGCACCTACTGAAGTATGAACTTAAATGATTTGCTGGAGTAAGCCAGAGTGGTCAGTATCTGTAAGACTTAAACGTATGCACTTCGTAGTAGACACCTTATTTATTTTTGAGGGCAGAATAAATCTTTTTTCTTTCAAGTACATCAAAGCAAGAATATTTTTGTTTTCTTTGAAAACACAATGTACTGAGGCAACCAAAGAGTTCTTGCCGTTGTTTAGTGCTTAACCTCTAAAATAAGAGATTTGGATTTTCTCCAAAGCATTAAGATACTGTGAGCTGTGTCGATGTAAATAAAAGAACAGCATCAGATACTGGTACACGTCTGTAATTTGGCTTTTTCTCTCATTGTTGTATTTCTTCAAGGACCCTGAGAAAAATCTCTTTTTAGGTATATATTACCTGTTGCAGATGATTTGCCACTTCTAGGGGCTCTGGCATCCTTGTCTCTGCATGGCCATGTCTTAGGATGTTCTTGATGCAGGTGGAGAGACCTGAAGAGGCTGCCGTTCTCGTAGCTGGCTGCTTTCAGCATCCTCTGCAGCTGGTCCAGGGGCTCAAGTGCTGAGCTGCTTTTGTTTAAATCTCTGTTTGCAAATGTGCGTCTTAGTTTAGTTTCTCAGTGTGGGCACTTCTTTTTCTCTTAGCACTCAGACCTTCAGTAGCTCTCTAGAAGTCAGTCACAGTGGGGTGTATAAGCTGTCCATTCATTTTGGGCGCTTACCTAGTCAATAAAGCAGAATATTTTATTTTTTTAAAGAATATTTTTCTGTCACAGTGGCAGACTTTGCTCAGATGCCTCTCTGCCAGCGTGTACTCCTTTACGGTATTAAAGATGTGCCAAGATGCAAGACATTTAAGTAAGCTGTGTTGTAGGTTCATGTTCTTGGTAGCCTGCACTGTATGAACTAGTAGTAACCTTTTTGAGTGTGGAGAAATCGCAATCTATATGAAATACAGCATTCATCTGTGTGAATACAGCAAGGGGAAAAACAGGTAATATGCATAGGGTTGTAGTAGAACATACCAAGCACAAACCAGGGAATTACAGCTATTTGAAGTTAAACTGTTTGAGATGTAAAAGATAGGCTGGCATCTTGGTTATCTATTCTGGTGGTGGAGCATTCTGGAAAAGGACAAACCAGAAATGCTCTCTCCTCAGGAGGCTGAGCACTGCGAGGGAATTCTACTTTAGCCAGAAGACATCTTGCCAGCCACCTTATTCTTCCCATTGTTTTTGATAGGCTTTAATAAGATTCTTCAGAAAGCTATTAATATTGTCACATTGCATTAAATCTTCTATGCCTAATAATTTAACACCAAACAAAACAATTACATGGCTGCAGGGCAATAACTGGAACTTTTAATGATTTATTAAGAGAAGTGTAACTATTATGCATTAACCATACTGGAATGTAATATTTTGTACTAAGTACTGTATTGAAAGATCTATCTGAATGTATTTGTGCAGTTTGGCCCAGTTATATGTTTCTGTGGGAAATGTAGTCATGGAGTTATGCTATTTCCTGGCTTTCTATGTGTTAACTTTGGGATGAATCTATTGGTTTCCCCAGTTCATTGCTTACTTCCTTTTTAGAGAGAGGGAATTATTTTCATAGCTTTGGCTTTTTTATTAAAAGATTTTCCCTAAAATCTAGGTTTTGCCTCATGGGTTTGACAGTGTGCATATTTATGACAAATGCAGGAATTTTCCATCCCATTAAAGTTTCAACAGATAATTTCAGCAGATACTCCTTCAGAACGAAATAAATGCTGTTAGTCGGTGAAGAGTCATTAAAAGCTCTTGAGTCTTTAATAGAATATGATACCTTTCATTCGGTCATTAAATAGTATTTAGTGATTTCTTTGCTGGTTATGTACAGTAGAGTTTGGCTGGCCAGTTAAGGACTTCTTCAGCTCCACTTTTTTCAACAGTAGCTGAATAACAACAAAATGTGGTGATGGTTCAATCCCAGTTAATGAGTGTTGGGGAGGAAAGGCAAAACAAGTGAGATGGAAGGTCAGAGCATGCGTGCAAGTATTGGCTGGCACGAATCCTATTGACTTGTATTATAAAATACCCAGTGGATATATTAAAAAAATAGGGTAATTGTTTTGAGAGTTTTATCAGCTCTCTGTTGATCTGGGATATTTTTGGCAGTTTCTCATGTTCGGGAACCCTCCTTAGTGAAATATGAAAAATTATTGTAATTTAGTGGATATGATGTACAAAACATCAGTAAAAGACAGCATTTTTCTGAAGCTCATTTTTATAACCCATATGAGAATGGAGAAATGCACTCTTCCTGTGCAATAAGAAGGATAAATCTTAACATATTTAAAATAAAAGTACTGAAAAACTACATGAAATCTTGAGGCTTTTCTTAGTTTAGAGTTTTGGTGAGCCGTAGATTTTAGTTTAAACCATAAACAGTTCATGTGCTGTGTTCATGCTTCATTACAAGGGAACAAATCAAAATAAAATTACATTATCTCAAAGAAATTAGAGTAACAATGAACTAGTGTGGAACAAAATCTTAATATTAGGTTTATGGAAAAAGTGTTTTCTCAG
The DNA here is from genome assembly GCA_013398295.1 of Chionis minor. Classification (NCBI taxonomy): domain Eukaryota; kingdom Metazoa; phylum Chordata; class Aves; order Charadriiformes; family Chionidae; genus Chionis; species Chionis minor. Next base: position 2,033,546 of record VZSF01004641.1, read on the forward strand.
TTAATTTCTTGGACTATAAATTCCTTAGCAGATAAATATTTAGTCGTTTGAGACCGTGTAACAAAATTGCAATTTGTGTTTTGAACAGTAGCTAGATAAACAAAACTTAAATAGAAATCACAATATCTGGAGGGGTTTCTTTGAAAACCTGTTTGGTTTTTTTATGGATTTGTCTTCCCAGAAGATTCCACATAAGCCCACCCGAGACTTTTAGATTGTATATAATACAACATTGTATTTAATTTTTCAATATTAAAAAGAACAGTAGGATCTAGGAAGAGTTTACAAGCAAGGATTGTCTGTGTACAAATTGCAGTATATCGTCAGGCAAAAAGGTCTGTGTGTTTCCCTGTTTGTATTTTGGGGTTATTTTTTTCTCCCCTACTTACTCTGATACGTCAAGTGTGATGGAGGGAGTTGCACAGACCACCTGAGAGGGAGAAATCTTGCACATTTTATGGCTGTTCTCTGGGTGTAAATTTTGATTCAGAGTAAACCTAATTAGCTCCAGCAGATAATGAATGGCTTTAGCTTTTGACCTGGCAGTGTAATAATAAGATGCTGGGAGCCCCTATGGTGGGAAAAAAACCTGCAGGCTTTTTTCAGAGCTGCAAATTTTGGCTCTGGCTCTGTCTAGTGAAAAGGTGCTGAATCCATGGCACCCAGCTCCTGAATTTGGAGATGAGGGACTCTTCCTGGACGAGTAATTCCAGTCTCCCTTGGAGTACATGCCTTATGTGATGGTAGCAGTGTTGACTTTGATGAGCTGACTCATAGAAACTGATAGCTGTTGCCACATAATTGCACAGCCCCACAGTTAGGCATGCTGCTATTTAAGTTCAAAGCATTTTGCAGCTTGATACAATGCATGTAAATGATGCTCAGCAAATAGTCGGAGAACTAAAACTCAGCAGCTGTCTCCTTTGTGCATCCATTTTCAATAATTAATTATCCTGTGACTTCTAATTGGGAGAGTGGTGATGCTAGTTTTCAGCTCCTAAATTCAGTAGCATCGGAACAAAAGCTTTTGTGTTCCTAAATGTGAGAAATAGTAAAGCTGATCCTGATTATACCAATATGAAATAAGCTGTAGTGGTGTAAAATTTAATGATAACTATTGGAACTTTATACCAGTTTTTATTGTCAGGAGCGTAGACAGCTTATAGACTTTAAGGAATCACTCTTTACTGTATCTCGCTGAGCACCGAGGTAGTCTCCTTTTCAAAGGAAATTAGAGCTCAGCGTAAATGTAACTGAAAAAGAGCCTCCTTGGGCTAGAAATTGCAGTCTCATTAATGTTTGCATAGAAACAGGAAAGTGGGTGAACAAACCTTTTCTTCTGCTCAGTGCTTTTGCTCCTAGATTGAGGTGTACGTTAGGTTGTTTTCGGTGCCTGTGTGAAACTGTGTCTGCAGGTCCTGTGTCCGGCTCTGTGTGGTGGCGTTCACACGGCGCTGTAAATACGGGGTCGGAACTGGGAGTCAGGTGGGCCACCAGGGCCCTCCAGAGAGCATCTGCTCCAGCCTCCCGCTTGGAGCAGGTCCTGTTAGAGCAGGTTGCTCAGGGCCGTGTCCAGGCAAGACTTGAAGATCATCAAGTATGGGAGCTCCACAACTTCTCTGGACAACCTATTGCGGTGTTTGACTGCTGTCTTGGTGGGGTGGTTTTTTCTTCTTTTTTCTCTTTTTTAACAGGCCTGAATTTCTTGTTTTCCAGCTTGTGACTGTTACTTCTTGTCCTTCTGCAAGTTCAGGCTCCATTTTTCCATACGCTCCCACTAGGTAGATAACCACTTAACCTCTTCGAAAGGCTGAACAAACCCAGCTCTCTGCATGCCCCGTGCTCCAGTCCCCAGCCTCTTTCAGTCACCCTCCTCCAGACTCACCCAGGCTGTCAGTGCCTTGTTCTGGGGAGCCAAAACTGGACACAGTACTGCAGATCTGGTCTTACAGGTGTTAAATAGAGGGACATTATCACTTCCCTGGACCTGCTGTCTGTGATGTTGCTCATAAAGCCCGGTCTGGGGCTGGCTTTCCTCGCCTCAAGGGCACACTTCTGACTTATGTTCAACTTGTTTTCCACCAGTACCGCGGGTGTTACTCTGCAGAGCTGTTCTGTAGCCGTTTGGCCTCCAGTCTGTTGCGTGAGGACATTCCACTGCGGGTGCAGCCCTCTGCATTTGTGTTTGACCTTCGTGGGGTTCCCAGCAGCCTTTTTTTTCCAGCCTGTCGAGGCCCGTATGAGAAGCAGCCCCACCATCCAATGTATCGTCTCCTGCTCCCAAGCTGGTGTCTTCCAGATTCCCTGGGAGTGTACGCTATCCCATCATCCAGGCTGTTAATTACTCCATTATTCTCTGCAAATTGTAGATGCGGAATCTGCCTCGCTCTCTGCCAGTGCATAGAAGTCTCAGTTGTTCTGTGACCTTCTGGATCTGACTTAGATGCTTTCCTTACTCCCTGCTGCTTCAGCAAGTCCAGTCATCCCCTTGCAAGGAGTGACTCGGTGTTACTGCAAATAGTTTCTCCCTCTGTGAGCGGCACCGAATTTTATCCATGCAAAACGCAGTGCAGAGTTCCGCGGCGTTTCAGAAGAGAAACCAAAACTGAGGGTGGGTGGCAGCCCGTGGGCAGACGTGCCAAGAGGGCGCGCGGGCTGCAGCCCGGCGTCCAGGCGCCTGTGTGTTGGCAGCGGGAGCGCAGCCTCGCCAGCCGAGGGTCAGCGGCTGCGGTCCCGGCAAAGCCAGCCACAGCGCAGTCAGCCTGAGTTTCAGGCTGTTGTTCGAGGGAGGGGGGTGTGCGTGACCATGTGTGGCCATCAGGAAGTCAGGGAGAGCTAAGGGATGCCGATGGGCAAATGGTGTACGCCCTGAGGCATTTACTGAAAACACAGCCAGGATATCGGATGAGAAATGGCATTTTTCAGACTATCTTTGTCAGCCTTCCGTTGAGCCGGTGGAGGTATTTTTTCTCTCTGCCATTATTGTTAGTGTGTTGAACTTTCTACTCATCCCCCTGTGCTTCTTGTTACAACATTCAGATCTATTCTCTCCAAGTGTGGGACGTTTGGTTATTTTAGTCATTCGGTGCAGTAATTTATTAGTAATTATCCTTTTGCAGTGAAGCAATCATGTTACTTCATTGCATTTATCCTTCGCCAACATGTAAATGGATTATTTGTAATGAGACAGCTACGGGTTGCTACTGAATGTGGATTTTGCAACTCCAGCCTGAGAAGGATAATTCCCCCACTGCACTCAGCCTTTGGAAGGGGATCACCACGAGAGGTTTCAGGAAACCACAGATCTGTTCATTGCCTGCTGGAGAAAGAAAACATGTGTGAGGCTGTGGAGAATGACACTGATTATTTTAGGAATTAGCGTTGCACAGAAAGGAGGCAGAAGCTGCCAGTGTAAAGAAGCCGCGTGATTTCTGGTAGGCTGCTTTTCATGCAGCCTTTTCACGTCCCTTTATCCGTCTGTGCTCAAGAACTCCTGGGGTGCACCAGCAGACCTGGGCAGTGCCCCGCTCTGTGCGTGGCCTCCGGGTGCTTCTCTGCCGTGATGTCTTACAGCAGCAAGATGACGGCCTGCAGGAACTCGCTGGTATTCGGGCATCTCCACGTCTGTTTTACCTGCTTTTGTGCTTGTTCTCTCAGTGCTCTGGAAGAGAAGTAATCTTGACAGGTTTGTGGGCTGCTTGGCATATTAAGCATAAAGAGTGCGAGCCCTGCTGTAAAGCCGATAGAAATAATTAGCAGAACGGCACTCTCTGAACTCGCCCTTTCCCTTAAGCAGGTCTGTTCTGGCTGTGTGGCAGCAGCCATACTGATGCAAGGTCGGCCGCCACTGAGCTCCCAGCTCCGCGTTGTCAGCTCGCCGCTGGTTTTTGGCCAGGCAGGGCGATCCCCCCACACCTGCCTGGTGCGGGCTGGGACCCAGGAGAGGGAACCACTGCGCTACAGAGAGCCACGACCCCTTTGCAGCTTACGGAAGCCTCCGAGGTCTTTTTAATTCAGTGAGATGAATACACTTCTAGAAGGCGCTGAGGACAAACAAAATGCTTTACTGGGGGTAGGTTTGGGGAACGCCAGCAGTCAGTGAGCTCTCCCTGGTTTTTACATTATGCTGTTACAAATTCAGTGATAAAAGTCAGTTAAAACAGCGAAATGCGTGGTATTTTTGCAGGAATTATCGTAACATTTAATATTTGTTTAATATGTGTTAAACCACTTCTGTGGTAGTGGGGTGATGCTTTCAAAGGCTGTTTGGCACTGGGTGAGGATCTGGCTTCCTTTTCATGCTGTTGCAGTGCAGGGACCACGCACTACAAGAAGCAGATAGCTGAATTCTGCTTGAGTGCTTATTCCTCTCCATGGTTTACTCAGTGAGGACCAAACTCGGGTCTGACAGCCTGCAGTTTCTACACAAAAGTTGGATGACATTTCAGCCATCTTAAGAAGGTTTATTGAAATCATCTGTAAAAGTGGTGCTTTGAGGTTTTTGCAGAATGCGTGGCGTTTTTGTTTTCAGCATCAGAAAGATGCTCGGTTGCACAGGTGGGTCACAGTGCAGCATCTTTCTCGAATCTGTTCCTTCCACAGAACTGCCCACAACTCCCAGCAGCAGGAATGGGAGTTGTATCCCTGAACCTAATGGCATATGCGACCAGAAGGTACTCAGAAGTGTACAGAGCTGGGGAGATGTACTTGAAAGGGTTACTCTGGATTTAGCTGCAGTCAGACTCTGGTCCCTGTGCCTGAACTCTGCAGCATAGGTCATGCCTTGAGGTTACAAACTGTTTAAGCACAAGAAATCATTTTTTGTTTGCCTGTTGTAAATTCGTATCGGGTATCTTTGTCTCTCTTGAAATGAGTGCTTCACTTCCAAGACTAAGGTTACTTTTTGCTTGCACAGTTGCCTCAAATGGTTTCCACATATTTTCCAATCTGGAGTGAATTCCTGTGGCTCTCGGAGATGTTTATTCTGTAATTAAATAATCATGCAATTTTTTTGTTACGTTTATCTCTTTACAGTTGTTCAGTGAAAAAATAAGTGGAGCAGAAGGAACAAAGTTAGATGAAGAATTTCAAGAGATGGAAAGGGTAAGGAAAGCAATATGTTTTTCAATATTAAGCTATTGTAGAATCAAAAATACTTCGTGTTTTCAAGTGATAAAATGGTGTTGTAGATTTACCTGGGGGGAAAACCCCACCATGTGCTTCCAAGCTGAAATATGTAAGGATAAGTGCAAATTCATCCTTGAGCCTTGTCAGCTCAGCCGAGGGAGAAGAGACATCTGCAAAGGCTGTCTGAGCAGAGGAGGCAGGTTCCACTGACACCTCTGAAGAGCGAAGAGAAAGTCCTCCAAGAATGGTGCAGAGCATCGGGGGGGCCTTTCGCCTCTCTCTGTCTGGGAGATTAGAGAGAGAAGCCTCCAGTGCTCAGTGAGTCTTTGTAAATATCCCAAAGCCTGCCCATCTGATAGTATTCATGATAAAAAACTACCTACCAGGGTCAAATTTTCTCTTGATACAGGATTACATTTCTTAGTTTAAATCCATGTTCAGAAATTTACATGAATTTTTGTGGAAAGTGAGATGTTTCCTGTTCACCTATTAGTTATTTTGCAAATTAAGCGATGTTACTGCCAGTTTCTGCTTTTTCAGCTTTTATGTGTTGTTTTTTTTGTGTTTGTGGGGGTTTTTTATTGCCCTTGTTTTTCTATGTATTTTTTTAATGTTCATGGTAGACCTAGGTCACAGCTTTTATTGTTGGCAGATTGAGGAAAAAAGTCTTGCGTGTGTTGTGTTTTTTCCAACGTGCACTTTTGAATTTATGATGTAAACAGGTTTCTAGGTTTCAGTTTCTTTGGCCACAGAATAATTATTTCCTTTCTCTGCATTATAAAGGGAAAGAAAATGTGCAGGTCCTAAGGGAGGAAAACAAACCAGAAATGTGATTTTTATAGCATTTTAGAAACCATTAAATGGGAAGACAGTGCAAACTACTGCTTTAAATGTCCCTGACCCCAAGATTGTGAGGGATGTGTTCAGTCTTCTTCACCTGTAGAGAAAAGCAGTTTTAGTAACAACTGCTGGGCTGGCAGGAAAACCGTGCTCTAGACTGTCTAAGCATAGTCAAGACTGATGGGCTGGAAAGGCAAGTCAACATTTGGATATGAACCTTCTCTCCTTCCCAGTACTATCTGCCAATTAATGTGTTTTTGGTAAAATTCTGTCATAACTATGACATGGCTATTTATTTCAAGCTACAATATTTGCTTTATTTTAAATAAAATTTCATAATCAGCTAGAACAGTATATTATGTCAATAAAATTATAAACTTTCTAGTAATCAGTTTGCTTTTTGCCAACTGTGTTACTTTCCTTTTTCAGAAAATCGATGTTACTAATAAAGCTGTAGCAGAGCTTCTGTCCAAATCCACAGAGTATCTTCAGCCAAATCCAGGTAGGACAGGAACAATAGGTGTTGGGTTTTGCTGAACGTTGTCGTCTTACTTGGAAATTCATCCTAGGTAAACAAAAGCTAATTAGGTCATCATTGTGAGGCTTCTGGGTGTCACAGAGAACTTTACCTGTGTGTGCAATGAACAACTGTAAAGTTAGTGTGTGGTAAGTCTGATCCGGGGTATGTTCCACTTGCAGCACACAGTGCATCTGCTTTACTAGGCATGTGTAGGTTGTGCATGCGTGACATGTCTTGGACAGCCTGGACCTCTGGTACAGCACCTGTGTTCATACTTGTGTTGGATTTCCTGGAGCTGAATATGGATCCCTAAAGTGAAGAGAAAACCAATGTTTGGGGTTTTTTTCAGCAGAGATATAATAAGCCGTTGAATTTCACTTACAGGCAACTGCCATCAGAGGTACTGGTGGTTGTGTAGCCATAGGGAAGAGGGCTGTTACTTGTTTACCTGGTATTTGAATGAGGTTTTGCATTTTGGACACTGCTAGGTCTCAGTGGATGTTGGATCGTCAATTAATAGAGGTTTTTCAAATCTTGTTTTAAGAAAAAGAAATGAGACACTTTTACCTTTGCCATCAGTCACAAACTTTGTCTGTTATGACCTTGATCCACTGTCTGAACCAGCTGTTGGAAGAACCTTCATTTTTTGAGATCTGTTTGACTGAGTTCCTGTTTAGTCAGCTATACTGTGACTTCAGAGGCAGCTGTCTCTTGTGGGCACTTTGAGATGCACATCTCTGAAGAAGTTTAATGGGTTATGCCTACATAAGGATGGCAGGGTTTGGTCCTTTACCAAGGCCCAGCCAGCATGTTCAAGATGAAGCTGGTCCCACGGAATGCCCTGCCCATGGCCACTACCGTGTTGAAGAAGCTGTTGAGTGGTAATAGTAAGGAGTGGGTTGGAAGAACTCTTCAAGACCGAATACATGGTTTTGTCATGATGCGTGCAAGATGATAATAAATTAATTTGTATGTACCAGGCCATTCTGCAGAATAAGTTTCCACTGTCTTGACTACTGGAACCAAAAAAAAAAGAGAAAAGGGGTGTGTGTGAAGTTCTGCAAAGTTCCCATAAGCAAGAAAGGGGGAGAAAGAGCATGAAATGGGCTTTGGCTCTGCTTGTATCTATTCTGTGTTTGCTTTCTGCACTGCTTCTAATCAAGAGGTTCACAAGCAGGAATATTCAAAGGAACGTGAGTATTGATGAATATCCACAGAAGGTGATGAGCACTCCCACTATTAATCTGCCTGGAGAAATGATACCTATTCAGTTGTGAATAAAAACCAGTTTCATATGAACCATGTTGTTGAAATGGATGCTTATTTAAACTTTGGCTATGAAGTACTGACGACAAAAAATTTAGGAATCTGTAGACCAGCTTAGTGACTTGCTTCGTGACATTGCTTGTTAAATGATATATTGCTTAAATACGTTAGTTTTAGAAGTGTTCTTATAACTTTTGTTCTTTTTTTATCTCCTTCTTAGCATACAGAGCCAAGCTGGGAATGCTGAACACTATGTCAAAGATCAGAGGACAAGTTAAAACCACAGGCTATCCCCAGACAGAGGGACTCCTAGGAGACTGCATGATACGGTATGGCAGAGAGCTTGGCGATGATTCTATGTTTGGTGAGTTTGTGTATCTCCTCTGCGAATATTTCAGCATAAGGTTCTTTGCAGAATGTTACTCAGTGACATAACCTATGTAAATAGCTACTGCAGGTGAGAGGGAAAGTTAAGTACAGTGATCAGGGGGTAATTGATATAATTAACAAAACACGATGCTTCTGCGTATTTGTCCACCTCCATTGCGGGTGGTTTTGATAACAGTATTATTGATGCTGTCTGATGATTCATGTTATTACCATAACCATTTTAGTTTCTAAGTTGCCAAACCTGAATAATTTAGAGTGATTCTTAGATGTACTGTATTTCTTTCAACCTTTAAATAAAAATGGTTACCCTATATCTGAGAAATAAACTAAGGGAAAAATTTATCATAGAAAAAAATCAACAGTCACTTCGGGTGATTTTTATTTTATTTTTAATCATCTGGTATTTCTGTGTTTTGGAGTAGTGAATCTTAAATACGCATTTTCTTGTTTCCATGAAAATGAACTCTAGCTTGGCCATGCTGTAATTCTTTGGTAAATCAAATCTTACCTATTTCCTCTCAAGATCTTCTGGTACACAGCCAGAATCTTGGTAGAGGCCTTGCTCGCTGAGCACGCACAGTGTGTGGGCTTGACTGGAATGAATCTGAAGCTTTGTCAGGGAGCTACTCAGTGGGTGCTCTTTGATACGGCTGGGACTAAGAACGCACCAGGAAGAAATACGTGAAAAAAGGAGAATCCTGGTTTGGGGAAAGAGAGGGGACTAGGGCTGGGCAAGAGTGGTGTGGGGCTGGGACTGCGTGCAGAAGCCAATACAGAACTGGCTGGCTTTGTTATGTACTGGTATTAATATCTGCAATTTTACTCGCCGTGGTTGTCTCGAAATAGTAACAGCTGTGTAGGCGTAGGGACCTCGCACTCGAGCCCGAGTCGGTGCTGCGTAGGGAAAGGTGCTGCTGGTAGCCAAAGGCTTATTTCTTCTCCGCATGAAGCGTGAAGTGACAAAACTCATCCAGGAGCTGGGTGTATTTGTGTTTTTGCAAAAGGGGGATACTAAATAGAACTAGGAAAGGGGAAAGAACTGTTTCGCCTGCTGATACTTGCATGCTTAATGGAGTATAGAGCTCTGTTAAATAGCTGGTTTTAAAGAAGCAGCAACAGTTTCAACCAAAAGGAGGTTTGGAAAAAATACATGCTTTATGTGAGAAAGCTGTAAAACGCGATTTTGTGATTAAAAAGTTACTCACTTTTTGTGTATTTAGTAGTATCACTAAAGTTGTACAAATTAATCAGCTTAGTTTGCAGTTAGTGGAGGATGTTGTAACCTATGAAAATACATTAGGGAAAATAGTAATTTTTTTTTTCCCCTGATGCCCTTCAGGGGAAAAAGTATACTTCGGAACAAAAATTTTCTGGTTCTAGTTTTCTATAGGGGACAAGCAAGTGCATAGCTTGCATTCTTCTTTTACTCTTTGAGGGCCTGTGGCAGATACAAAGATACCTGTTTGAAATAGCTGTTTCATAAGCCAAATTTTCTGGTTTTACATATATTGAGATACAAGTAGCCTATTCTTTACCATAGGCCTTGCACTACTGGATGCTGGTGAGAGCATGAAGCAAATGGCAGAGGTGAAGGACTCACTTGATATTAATGTCAAACAAAATTTTATTGATCCTCTACAGTTACTGCAGGACAAAGATTTAAAAGAGATTGGGGTAAGTTTTCCAGGGTAAAGCTTCCATTATCAATAATCAGCATCAATGAAACTAGTTTCCCGAGATATTTTTCTTGAAAGCAATAAGGTAAGTAAATTTCACTGCATTTAAGTATGTGTCTCTAGCAAAACAGTGATGAAATCTGCTTAAAATCAATGCTTGGCTATTTCTCACTTGTCTAACTTACTCAATTTGCTATATTGCTTGTACATTCAGTGCAAGAAGGATAGTGAAGAAAATTATATTCTTTATTTTTCTGCTGTTTTATTTTAACCAAAGTTTTTATTAATTTTTATGAAGATGCGAGTGGGCTGTGATTTACTGTGACTGATTATCCTATCTTGCCATCTCTGTCAGCCTAAAGCTGTTTATAATGGAGGATGAATATAACTGTTGAAAAAGGCTATTCAGGGCAATCACAGAATGATCTGGAAAGTGCCATAAAATGTTGAAGTGCCACTATAGGAAAAATATAGGGAGCTGAGGAACACATTTTTAACATTTAGAGTTAAGTTTTTCAGTGCTTTTGTTTACAATGTGACAATTCAAAGAAAGCCAGGCAGTCTCTGACTGAGTTTGTTGATTCCAATAGACTTGGGTAATAAGCAAGTTAAAACCCTGATGAAATGCAGAAATGAAAGTTATTTTATTTGTTTACACATAAATGGATGTGGAAAGCATAGCAAAAAGATAGTAATGATGTCTTGATGTCTGTAGCTGTCTCCTGTGATACATAAGTGTTTTCAGTTGTAGTTCTTCTGAACTGATGAAAAGAAATTGTTTGACGTTAGCTTTAGTGAGCATTTTGTACTGTCACTTTGAGTCCGTTCTGTAAGTCTGTCAGTCCCATGATTTTTGGCAACAGAAAAGCTTTTATAGTTATATCAGATAGAAGCATCAAGTTGACACCTAACAAAGCAAGCAAGCATGGAAGATTTGTTGGAGCACTGCTCATGGAATGAGAGGGGAAAATAACCCTTTAACTTTTAGCTGTTGTATTGCAACTAATTGAAGAGGTAAAACTGAATTAAAGGTAGAATGTGGGGATGCACACAAACTTAGATTGGATCCTGCTTCTCATTTAGACAGTCTGAGGTGTTGCACATTTAGTGGAGTCCATGAGCTCGATGCCTGAGTCTGGCAAATCAGGATATCCAATTCCCCAAGTGTTAGCAAATGGCTGTTTATTTAAAATCTATACAGTTTAAAATTTCGTTCGTGTATACAGTCCTAGACTTACCTGATGCTGCCTTAGATCAAAGGGATGGAATGGATAATCTCTGAGCCTTGTATTTCTTCGATTCTGCATATATTTGCATCCATAACTGAAATTTCCTTAAATCACAATGTGTTTGTTTGGGCATGTCCCATTTGGACATAAATGTTCTGTCTTTTTCAGCATCATTTGAAGAAACTAGAAGGGCGTCGTTTGGATTATGATTATAAAAAGAAGCGTCTTGGAAAGATACCAGATGAAGAAGTTAAGCAAGCAGTAGAAAAATTTGAAGAGTCAAAGGAGCTGGCTGAAAGAAGCATGTTCAATTTCTTAGAAAATGATGTAAGTTTGTCCTGCATTTTTGTTTGCTGCAGTACATCCAGGAGGGCAATGTGTGTGGGGTCGGATAAAGCCTGTCCCATCCTTCACAGGAGGTAAGGTCTGAAAGCAGAAAGTGTGCCTCTTTATCCTTGTAGCCTCCTGTTAGAGGGGAACATAATGCGCAGCAGTAAATGCGAGTACTCAAGAATTGAGGAATTTCTTCTAGAGATATGGTGCCTCAGACAAGATTGTCACAGAGGTCTTAAGCAGTTTTACAGTCTATGAGCAATGAACTACCTGAGAGTAGAATGCAGTTCGATCAGTGGGAGGGAGAATGTTGGGAGATTAACATAGTCACAGACCTGCTGCTGAAGCTACCAGCAAGGGTATGAACCCTAGGCTTTCTGAATTGTAGCTCACTTGGAGTCAGAACTTTGCTGCTGATTTGAAGCCTCTGAATGAGTTTACTGCTGAAAATCATTATTATTACTCTTAGGCTCTGAAAATTACTCCAGAGAGTGAGTTTGTGGCTTGGGCTCAGGTACCTGGGCTTTGACTCAGAGTCCAAATCCATCATGAAAGTATGTCTAAATAAGGAGCAGCTGTGGTCATTCAGGATAATCCTTGTGTCCGCGTGCAGAGGAATAGCAGGATGTGCTTTCTCCCATGTAATCATGGAATTGTAGGAAAAGAGAACTGGACCCATTCGGGCCTATTTCAAACCTTTCTCTTCTGTCTATGCAGCGTCAGAGAAAACACGCTTAGAAAGTAAGAAGTGTGCTGTCTTCTGTGAGTAAACTGCAACAAGGAGGAGCTGTTAAGTGGGAATATTTAACTGCAAGCAACTTCTCCTGCTTTGCATACCTGTGTAATGGCCGGTTATAAACTAGCCTGCAGCTCCCAAAGTGTTTCTGAGTGGGACTCATTTGTGCAGCAGTGTAGCAGTCAGTAAGCCTCTTGCTGTTATACCAGCACAAATAGGAAGGCAGCAAAATATGTAACAACCTCTATCAATAATTTCAGCACGCTGTTCCGCTGTGGGCTCTACCCATTGCCTGGTTGCAGTCTATGTGTTTTATACTTCTGCCTTGTATAAGCAGCTGAGAAATGTTTCAGATAGTGTTTATTGTTAGTCAAAGCACTGAACTGGGGATAAAGCAGTGCATGGATTAAAATGGTTTAGCTGAGCAACTAAAGAGCTGATGAGTTATACTTTTTAGTATAACTAATTCTGCCTTTGGGAAGGGGTGAACTGGATGTCCCTTTGTGTTTTTTTCCATACCCACTTTCTGTTGTTTCTGTTTAAAGAAAATTCTGGGCTCATTCCCTTCTATTTTCCATGCTAACTCAGTCTGTTCCCTCCTCAAACTTCTCTTTACAGCCTTGTTGCCTAACCCCAGACTGTCTCACTGAGTTTGCAGAGATCTTAACTGCAGTTGCTTCCTTCCCATCCTTTCCAGTTCCCCAGATGTCTCCCTTTCTTGGTCTCCTTGCCCTGCAGTCTCTGTTCTCTGGGCTCTGGTTGACAGCCATCTTGCCAGGTGCCCTTCCCAGGGTTGGTCCTGATCCACATCTCTTTCTCAGGTTTTTGCACATCTAGTTCCAGACCTCCCACGTAGACACTGTTGCATGTACTTCTTATCGGATCCATCTTCCTGCCTTTCCCACTTAGCCAGTTCCAGGCTTCTCTTGCTAAGTGGCTTTTAGTCCCTCAAGTTCCTCTGGCTCTTTCCCAGTCTTTCTCTCTCTAATCCACAATTCCATATCCCTCCGGGCTCTTAGTTGTCTTGTTTGGACAGTTCTCGTCTATCTATTTTCTCTGACCACCCCATCCAAACCCCAGGCACTTTGTGCGTTGTCCTCAGCTGGTTTACATTACTCTCTTCTGACTGTGATGGAATTGTGTCAGCTGTTGGTTTGGTTCTGTGCATTTCATTTCTGTACGCTGTATGACAATGTTTGGCTCTTTTGGAGTCCCAGCAGAATTTCTAATAATCTTTTTAACTGAGTAAAAGCAGACGAAGTATAGCACAAAATTGCCATGGATCCATAAAACATTTGCAGAAAGTTTACTCAGATGTCTTCTTCTGATCCAATGTCTGAAGACATCACGATGGAATGGAAGCATGTCAGACTTCTTGGGGTCTGTCGTCTTAATGTTGTCTTAAAGGAAGAGGACAAATAAATATCTGTTACTGCTCCATCCCCATTACAGCTTGAACTTTTCACTTTGTGTTAGGGGAATGAGATTATTTGTTACCTCATGAATAAAAATATTTTGATTTTTCTTTCTCCTTCATATTCTCCCTTTCATCAGCATTGATATTTTTGAATGATTGGCTGATACTTTTTAAATCCAAGTAGATAAATCATGTTTCATTTATTGGTTTATAAATGCTGCCATCTAGTGAGGTAAGTCCAGATCATTTCAGAACTGTAGTTTGTAAACATTGCTAATAAACACTAACGGGTCTGAGTCATAAGAGCTGTCACAGTGTAATTTCTTCCAACATTGTTGATCAGAAAAGCCCCTCTTTCACCTGCTAAGGGGTCCTGTCCTCTTAACTGTTTTGGGCCTGGGTGTTGACAGACAGCTGGCTTGGAAGTTGAAAGCAGAAGGGATTTGCACATTGTGAAAGGAAATGACTCAACAACCCAGCCCTGAGTTAGCGAGCTAGAAGTTACACCTCAAGTTTTGTTCAGTTTCCAACTGGCAATTTCTTTGATAGAATCACATGTGCTCTTTTTCAATAGCCTCCACAAGGTATCATGGTCTTTTGAGATTCCAGGTCTGTTTTGAATGATCTGTTTGTTTATCCTTCAGCTGAATGTACTGCAGGCTCCTTACAACTGTTTTCCTCTCTGTTTCAGGTAGAACAAGTTAGCCAGTTGGCTGTGTTTGTAGAAGCAGCACTAGATTACCATAAACAATCCACAGAAATTTTGGAGGATCTGCAGAGCAAGCTGCAAAACCGGTAAGACTGAACCCATCAGAAAATTTTGAACCTCTTTTTGCAACTGAGGTTCGTGAATGTGAAAAGTCACTGAAGCAACAGATCTTGTAGCACCGTCTCACAGATGCACATTTTCTGCGCTCTGTGCCTTACTGGACTTCAGTGCTTTAAATCGCTGCCACCTGGCAACTTCTTGCTGGTGCTGGGAGCCTTTAATGTGATGCAGGATCTGCCCAGAAAGCTTTGAGTGTGTGCAGAATCTCTCACTCGCATCTGTGGAGGTTAATCCGGACAGCCTCCATTTGTTTATAGGTTTATTTAAACTTGCAATACTTTGAGTTGTGTTTTGGAGGCTTTGCTGAGAAGCTGGCCTGTTTTTATTGAGATTAAGGGGTATAACAGAATTCTGCCACAGAGTAAGGAAATAGCCAGCTGGCTAGGAGCTCAGCTGTGGTCTCATGCACTTGTGAAAGGCCCAGAAAGTTTGTGTTATCGTAACAGAAGAAAAAAATGCTGCTGTCATGAATTTGTTACACGTCACTCAGAGAACAGGAGTTGATGACTTGAATGTCACCGTAGCACAGGCTGACATTATGGTTGTGGAGTTCCGATATCTGTTTGGGGCTTTCCTGAGCTCAGGGTGGACGTGGTGGCTGTGAGTATTAGCGCAGGGGCAGCTGTGTCTGTAGGCACCTTGCAGCGTCCCATCTGGAGGGGCCAGTGAGACAAGGAGGTCTCAGCTGGGAAACACGCATGTACAGGAAGAGGTAGGGAGACAGTTGTGCTGACCAAGTAGTTGTTTTGCATTTTCTCTAATAAAAAGGCAATGTGTGAGATGCACCCCCTGGGCCTCTGTCCTGGCTGGGTCTCTGCATATGTCATTTGCAGTTGAGCTTTCCAGGGAGCTCAGTCCTGGAACTTTTGCTGAACTCAGTGGCAGCCGCGGATGCTCAGCACTTCTCAAACTCAAGCTGTTAAGCTTTAAGCCTCTGTCGGCAGGACCAAAGCATTAAATAAAACAGGAACTTGCTGCAATTCAAATACTGCATGAGAATTGAGCAGCTTCTATTGAATAAACCTGCTCTCCACTGCTACCACCCCCCACCTCACCCCCATCAAAAAAAAAAAAAAACCAAACAAAACCCTAAATCCAAATCCAGCAGAAAGTGTTCCGTTTGTTGGAGTATTTTTCGTTTCCCACCTTCCAAAAACCAAAGCAGTAAATCTGACTGGAAGCTCTGGAAGTATTTTTTCCTTCAAGTACATCTCTTGCTGCTCTTCTCTGTGTTCCAGAATAAATGTAGCATCTAGTCGGCCTAAACGTGAATTTAAGCCAAAGCCTGTAATAACTACAACTCTGGAAACTGGTGATAATCAGCAGCACAATGGGATTGCCTATAGTTCTTCCATAAAATCATCAGGTAAGTCTGTGGCCACAGAATTAATATGTTGATAGATGTTTTGCCAGATTATTGCTTGAACCATGGGAACAATGGATCCACGAGGCATCAGTTTCCATGTATCTGACTCCGGTTTGTTTCCCAGATTTGGAAACGGAATTGTGAAGCAGAATTCCTCTGAGCAGTCTCTCACCCATCTGAAATATAGGTGTGGCATTCTGCTTAGCCTCCTAGGTTCTCTGTTTTGCCACCAAGCCAAGGGTGGGAGGAGAGGGAGGGAGAGACACTTGCACAAAACAGTTAATTTCTTGCAAAGACAGCGATGCCGAAGGTGGGTGTGTTAGATCTGTCTGGAATATCTGCAGGTGTTAATTTCTCTCCACATTCTGAGACCATAAATGATCAGTACAGGATCTTAACTATTAGCCGTGTAAAATTCAGAGAGATGACTTTCACCCTTACTAATTTTCTTAACTATTTTACTTCACTGCCCCCTAAAGCATGTACCAAAGTGCTTGCATTTATGAAGTGCTTAGGTACCCACTGGTGTGGGAGTAGGATCCCTTCCTTTGATTAGGTCCGGATTGCACAAAAAAAATCAACTGCTGAAAGCCCTTGAAAGTTGTGTGAATAATAATAATTGGTAAGGTTACTTTACTCATTGAAATAGTTTTTCTTTATCTCGTGAATAAAATTATTCTGCCCTGTCTCATTAATGGCTACAGTGTGTGATGAGAGAAGACCAATTAAAAAAACAAACAAACAAAACCACAGAAAAGACTACAATTTGCAAAGAAAAGAGAATGAAAAAGCCAATTTTTCCCATAAACATTATTTGTAAGAAAAATAGCAGGGAAGCAGTGAGCCAAAAGTTTCCTTCTCTACTTGGCATTGTTTCTAGGATCTTTTTCTGAAGCTTCTTTTTTTGTTTTTGTTTTTCTCCTCGCTCTCCAATTGCTTCCTTCCTCCGGTCTTTTTCCTTTTTAAAGGTTGTTGGGAGAGAAATGAGAGAACTAAAGGTGAAAGAATAACGCTTGGAGCTGTAACTTCATGCTCCTTCTAATGTCTCTCTAATTTTCTTGCACTCTGCTACGAGATGAAGCTATTGTACAATCCACACTAAAGGGATTTGCAGCAGTTTGGCGGCATAAATCCACCCAGCAAGATCTTATTCCTCAGTTTGTTTCTTCTGTGCCTGAAGGTACTTGAGGGCATGTTAGTGAAGCTCCCTGTGCTGCCAGAATGCCAAGAGCAGTTCTGTGTTGCTGTCAAACGTGGGGCTGAGGGAGACAACCCCCTCTTTGCGCGCTCCTCTCAATTCAGACCACTGGTTCCTAAGACGTGATTCAAGGACGTGTTTCATTCAAAGCACTGGGAACGTTTGCAGTAATCAATACCTTTCTAGTTATTTTCACAGCACATCTGGGTGAAAGTAGCGAAAACATAGCGACCTTTCTTAAAAGTTCAGCACAAAATTTCTAGGCCCCTGTCAATTACTTGTCAAGTTATATAGGCTTTATTTTTTCTGCTTTGCAAGTGCAGTGGAAAAAGCATTTGTATACAAATGACTGTGTCAAACCAGAGATAAAACAGCACACACATTGCGGTGGTTTGTCACTGCCATGAAGCAGTTGATCCAAGGTGTCCTTTGAGGGTAATCAGTCCTGCCTTTGGGAGAAAGACAGACTAGGTGACTTCTCAAGGGTGCTTCCAGCCCACTTAGTTATAGGAAAAAGCCAGTTTTAATGAGCTAAAATTCACTGAATAAACTGAAAAATAAATGACCACTGATCACTACGATAAGGGAGGAGTGAGCCACTTCCATTCATTGATTCCATTCATGGAATATTGCATCAACAGCTTGCATATCACTAAATGATGGGCTCTCACTTACTGCTTGGCTCGCTCAGTGCTGCCAGAATGGAAAAGAAATACAACAACTATGGAGACGAAGAGGAGAAATGGGATATATTTAATAATTTTTGCGATATTTAGTGTTGCTAGTAATATCAGAAAGATCATCTACCATGTTTTTTTCCTCCTGAAGAAGCTGTGGATGCGGTGCTTGCCCTCCCCAGCAGGTATGATCAGGAGTGAAATCATTGTTCGTTCTCTTCTTTCTCTCCTTGTTCCATACTCCAAAGTTATCCATATGGATTTCTGTGGAACTGCCGTGAGGTCAATGTGCCCTGCTTGTAAGTGGAGAAACCTTTCCGTTCCTGTTTAAGATCAGAATCATGAAACAGGTTAGATTTACAGGCTGTGATTTAGAAATGTGAACCAGGCGTCTCTAAGCAAAACTGCTAAATGTTTTAAGGTCTCCATGTGACAGCGGGGAGATAGCATCGTGATCACCCTCTGCTTTTCCGTTCAGAAAACTGACCTCTTCGTCCTACACAAACAAGCACTTTCCTGCTTAATTTCCCCTCTTTGCACATTGACCCTAACAAAATGTAGACCTTTAATTTCTCTGATACTGTCATTCAAGGTAAGTAGTGTCTTAGTATTCATGGAAATCAACAGAATAGTTCCAAGTGAGCTGTGATACCTTCAGCACAACTACCAGCACAACTACTTCTGATTGCTGAAATGGCTTTTGCTGCGTTCCACCATAGCTGTTCAAGTTAAGTATCAGCTTCTTGGAGCAGAAGTAGTATTTTTCTTTGTACGGTCCCTAACACATGGGAATTATTTACTCATAATGACTTGCACACATTTGCAGGGCTAGATTCACAGGAACATCATTTTAATGTTGTGCATTATTTAGGTGCTTTGATTAAGCACAGGTAACAAGTCTGTGTTTTTGTTCTGATTCACTGGTATCCTCGTTAATCATTGAGGCTATGAGCGTCAGCTGGCTCACTTTAGAACTCTTTAAATGCAGTGTTATGTCATGCCTTTCATTTTTTTTTGTTCGTCAGGTTTGACTGTGATATGAAATAAAGGGGTCTGGCTGCCATGTGCTGGAATTTAACATAAGCATCTAAATGTTTACACACTTCAGCTGTGAGGGAGACTTGGATTTAGTTATCTTAGCAAGCTTCCAATTTGTGATTAGTAGAGTATAATTTTGCTACCATATGCATACAACATGGTGTAGAAGATGTAGGTACAGCCAGTAACTCCCTGTGGGGAAAAAACCCACCCAACCACCCACCCACCCAACCAACCGAACCAACCCAGCATTGAACGGCATTCTGGTTTCATCCTGTAACACTCCAGAAATCACAGACAGCTTCTTGCTTAACCCGTTTTTGCAGTGGTTTTTTCCATTTGTGCTGTTCAGATTTGAGTGGTCTGGAGATCAATGACAAATCATCTTTGAATGTGGCAGTTTAGCTCCACAACTGGAGAAATTAAGGAGGCGTGCGTGGTGTTGCACATTAACATAAACCCTGTTTGCAGAAAAGAGAGTGCCATTTCTTTAGGTTAAATCTCTGTGGCAGGAGAGGATGTGCAAGTATTTAACAGACAGCAAAAGGCTGGGCCCATGTCGCCAGTTCTGTGACGTTAAACAGTGTTTTACAGACCGTCAGGCAGCACTGCCCCCATTACCTTGGTCAGGGAAGCTTTGTCTCATCGGATTATACAGTAGCAGCAGCTGCCTGACTCTAATGAAGACTTTGACTGATCCTACAGCCTGGAGTGAGACCGTTTGCACTGGCGGTGACCATTAGTTAAAAATCTCTCCAGGCTGCCAGACGTTTCTTTTCAGTTCCTTGGAACTTAAAATGAAGCAAATGCAGTCCATCTCCTATCAGATACCTTACTGTCAGAAATTAACTGCCTTGCAGTAATAAATTAGCCCTGTCGGAGCAGCTGGGGAAAGCAAGGAACTTTGTCAGTTATTCAGAGCGCTGTCTTCTGCTGTTGGCATTTCCAGTGAGCTGGTACCAGTTCTACCTTGGCAAAATAAATTAGCTATTTTTGAACAGAATCAGGCCATTTTTGTTGGGAAACTGTGGCTCATCTTCTTTTTTCTGCTTGGACTGTTTCAGCAAAAATGTGTCCAGACCCAGGCTTTCACCCATGTCGTTGTGTTAGACTAGCCATAATTTAGTCAGTTCTTGTAAAGTTTTGTCACTACCCTGTGCCTTCCACCGGCGGAGGACTGGTCTAGCGTTTTTACAGCAGTGCTCTGGGGAGGTTTGCTGAGGGGGATCTCTGTGTTGACAGCTCTCTTCCAGTGTTGTAAATAATAGCTCTCTTTTATTCTTATAAAGGATAAAACATACCCACAAACTAGAAAAGTAATTTCCGCTTCCCAGTTTTAATGCCAGATATTACCCCCGATTGTATTATTGTCAAATAAAAAGAAGCTTTCACCTGTTCTCATCGACTGCTCACCAGGATAGTTGTCAGCTGGCTTCCTTAAGCGACTTTTCCTTTTTGCTTTTACTAGAAGATGGCTGAACAGTTACTTTGCAATAGTTTCCTACGCGTTACCATGATTAGCAGATTAAAATGCATTTTGGCATGCATTTTTAACATCTTGGCTATTATATTTGTATTGCATTACCAGTTGTGTGGAGATTGACCCAGACAAAAATTACTCTTCAAGGTGACTGCACGATCAGCATGTGTGATAGCTGGGAGAGAGAGTCAGAACTAGAATATTTAGGAATAGTTGCAATGTTGCATGTAAGACAACCCGAATATCTTAAGAGGTTTAGCTGCTTTAATGTAAGTATTAGAGTTGTCATGCTATGGTGTGTTTTAGCTGTTTGCACGGCAGCAGCGTGAAACCTTTTCTCCTATTCTTCATTTTTAAATATATTTTGAATTACCAGGCGTTCACTTGGATATGCTGTATATGTCTTTAAAAATATGCTATGGCTGAACTTCAGTTGAACCTCTGGCTAGTCCTTGGCCACAGAGCTAAGCTTTACAATTTGAATATTAGGTTACCTTTTATTAGAATAAGTTATTATTCATAAATATCAATGAACGAATATATTACACATGTGTCAATACCACAAATCCAAGCCAATAAACACCCCTTCCTGAGAATATCTTTAAAAAAGGTGACTGCATTTACAAGGTTAACTTCTTTTGCTAATGGTGATTCTGTTTTGTGCTTTGATTTATATTTACTCGTTTTTCTGTAAATATAGGTACTTGCTACTGTATTTACATACAGTCTGATTAATATCTTAATAGAGTAATTTGGAATGAAGTGCAAATTTGGTTTCGCAGAATTACGCTTTAAACTAATTATGACTACTATTATTTTTTATGGCTAGAGGGACCAGATGTTAACGGGTGAAAGCTCGTGCGGGGGGTGCGGGAGAAGTTGACGACAGCAGTGCTACATTATTTTACACCCGTTGTTTTATGTGTAGGGGCTGTGGGACGCTGGGAAGCTCTATTAATACGGGCTTTTTTTCTGTCACTGGGACAGGTTCTTCAATGCACATGGATCAGCCTTGCTGCCAAGCTCTCTATGACTTTGAGCCAGAAAATGAAGGCGAGCTTGGGTTTAAGGAAGGGGACATCATAACTTTGACCAATCAGATTGATGAGAATTGGTACGAGGGGATGTTAAATGGAGAGTCTGGTTTCTTCCCCATTAATTATGTTGAAGTGATGGTTCCCTTGCCTCAGTGATTGTGTCATTCAAGCTGTGAACGTGATTTCATGACTGAAACGGATTCACAAATGTTCTGTCAGTGTGGCATTCTGTGAAAGCCTTGCTATTTGACTGACTTACTGACTTTTGTATGCGTCTTTTTAAAATGTATTTATTTTATATTCAAAAAAAAATTTACCTTTCCTGAGTCCATCAACCTGCAAAAAAACCCATACCCAGTTTTTTTGCTTTGTGCCTTGAAGATCACTGTATGAAGTGTTTACTGGTAGCTCACTGTTGCTCCAAAAATGCATTTCCTTGCTATTATTGTACGTGGATTTTTTTTTTTATCTTTGGCTTCAATGATTTTACTATTGAAACCCATTTTTAAAAATACTGTAAGTGAAGCTAACTGTAACCAGTTCCTAAGTTACTGATGTCATTGAGCTCTTTTCATCTATCACACTGTAATTTAATGTGGGCAAGTTAATCCATATTTCACATTGTATGTTGACAAAAGTCAAAGTGGTGGTTGTCAATATTATGATGTTGTTGTACTAAGTACAAGTTCTCAGCATTGAAAATTCCTATAATTTACTGACCAAACTGAATAAATAATTCTGTGGGGTACGAACAGTGGTTGCTGCCTCTATTCCTATAGTTCTGGCATTTGTTTTTGAGATGGAGGTCACTTTTGCAAAATGGATCAGCTTTCAGTGAAGAGAACAATGCTACATTAAAAATGCATGAATAAAGCCAAAGTATTAGTTTTACAACACTTCAGCCACTGGAGTTTTAATAATCTTGTTCTCTCCCTGCTGACTGTGTAGCATTTATAATGTCTGTTAACATTTTCTTCTAGCAGGAGGATAAGAGAAAAATTCCTTTGAACTAAATACAAACTGATTTAGCTCCACAGGGTTTGCATAGACCTCCATTGAGATAAATAGGTGAGTATCACTGGTGACTACTGCAAACGAAGGAAAAGTCAACACACTTCTTTTTTATTTATTTGTAGAGGATGGACAACAAGGAGAGAGGGCGAGGTAGAGAGGGAAAGACAAGCTGTAACTAAAACTATACCAAAACAGCCTCAGAATGAAGGACAGACTCAGGCATGTTAAGTACAGCAGAGGAAAGACATGGACCTGTTGGCGTAGGTCCAGAGGAGGGCCACAAAAATGATCAGGGAAGTGGACCAGCTCTCCTGTGAGGGCAGGCTCAGAGAGCTGGGGTTGTTCAGCCTGGAGAAGAGGAGGTTCCAGGCAGACCTTATTGTGGCCTTTCAGTACTTAAAGGGGGCTTATAAGAAAGATGGGGACAAACTTTTTAGCGTGGTCTGTTGTGACAGGAGACGGGGTGATAGTTTTAAGCTAAAAGAGGGTAGATGAATAAGGGTGAAACACTGGCCAGGTTGTCCAGAGAGGTGATAGGTGGCCCATCCCTGGAAACATTGAAGATCAGGTTGGACAGGGCTCTGAGCAACCTGATCCAGGTGAAGATGTCCCTGCTCACGGCAGGGGGCTTGGACTAGATGGCCTTTAAAGGTCCCTTCCTACTCAAACTATTCTATGATTCTAAGTACTATCAAAATGAAGATAGAATTGTTTTTTGTTATATATCTTCTCCTTCGCTTAGTAAACGCAGATGTAGTAATGACCAAAAAAATTGAGCAGCCCCAGAAGAACATGTAATCTTTTGCTGGTTTGTCTCTGTACAACACAGAGGATGATGAGAAGGGAGCTGAACTCTTTACGGGCTGACTGGCTTGAATCCAGCTTTAGAGTTTCTAGCTCTTACTTTGTTCTGCAGGCCAGTAGAAACAGCATTCCCTAGAGAGGAAAGAATTTCATGTGTATTACAGGTGCAGGAACTTTTCAATCTAAGAAGCATAAATAGCCCCTGACCATGGCTTTCTGGTTTCTCTCATCTCTGGCCTTGGCTTACACAATGGTCACAAGAGAAGTAGAACGTTCTTTGCAGCTTTGCCTACAGCCTGCTACTACAGTCACATCATCTCAGAATTTGGACCTCCTTAGGTAAGGAAGAAAAATCATCAGCCCTTTTCCAAAGTTTTTAAATGGAAGTAGCTATGATGTTCTGAATATAAAATATACAGGACAACTTTTAAAGGTTTAAGTGTTGGGGATTTGCAGCTTCTTTTGCCTTTTTCCCCCCTTTATAATAGAGGTCTTGCCAGTCACACCATTCCATAGCAGGCAAGAAAAGAGGCATTGAAGTCTCCCTTCTACCTCACCAGAATTCCCTGGAGAAGGAAAGGTTTGCATTCTCAACAGACTTTGCTGTAGGCAGCTTGCCATTTAGCACAGAGCTCCCAGTCAGCTGCAACAGACATCTCATCGAACAGAAGCAGCTATGCTGAAGTAGCAAGCTGGAAGCAAGTCAAGAGAGAAGTATGTTGGTATCGATTAGGGTGAAGTATAGAGAAAGATTTCCTACCACAATGACACTTTGCACGATAGCATCCATTACACATCAGAGAACTGGTTCTTTAACATGTGCCCTTTGAAGACTGTACGCTAAGAGCAAGTTTCAGAGGCTGTTTTGGAGGTTGTATAGTTGAGTAAATAAGAGTAGGGCCTTGGTTCCTAGACCATCGATGCTATTGCCAAACAACATGCTGTACCACTGCTATTTCCCACTAAGACATATACGCTAGTTCTAATCTTTCATGGTTGCAACTTAATACCAGCCTTCCCTTGTGCTATGAAAAGGCTCTATTTGAAATACTGACTCTTAAGTCGAGATCTTAGCAGTTCAGCTTTATTTGGAGAACTAAGTAATAAATATAAACAGGGCAGCACAGTGTATTTCTGAAGGTTTCTTTGGTCTGCAGGGACTCTTCCCCCTTTTTTATTGCTTCAAAGTCTTTTGAGCCATTCAAGATCAATGAACAAACAGAACTTTATTATTCAACCTGCAAATGTTAAACTCCAATATTGATTTTATATACATGAAAAATATCTTTTAATAGTTAAAAAAAGTTTAAGAAATCAAGATAAATATAGCAAGATCGTAGCAGCATCTATTTCTATGTGGACCATAAGGTACAACAAGAATTCATATCTGCTAAAATGCAAGTAATAAACCAGCATCTAGTCTTGAGGTCTCAAAACTAGTATTTTTAAGTAATTTAATAGAATTTAAGCTAGTATAAGGAAAGCCTCACCTTAACAACTGCATCCTAACACCAAACAGGTCTTAAATTCAGAATTGCAGACTTTGGCAAGACAAGAGGCAGTCAAAAAACTATTCCAGCATTTGGAGAAATCTGCAAGTTCAGCTGCTCCCCTCCTGTTCTTAAGGAGAAGTGTACTTTATGTGGCTCATGAAGGCCCTTTCTTTACCATCGAGCCAGCAGGTAAGTATTTCAGTAAAAAAAAAAGAGGCTAGGAATAGTTGAATGCAGTGGCCCCAGAGGCTGAGGCTGACTGTCTGGTTTCTGAGGGTTATAGGTCAGGCTTTACATTGACTACAGAGCTATTAAAGTTACATTAAATTACATACTGGCCAATAGACAGCACCCCCCCAGCTGCCCCATTAGACATACACAAAGCAGTACTGCAGACTGCATGGAGGTTTAATACATAACAATTCTAAGAGCAGATCTTCTCGATGCACCTTTTGACTGCAGCTGGTGCTTCCTAGTTTTGATTTTTGTTTCAGCATGGGTTTTTTTTCTAGCCCCTTAGAAGCTGGCTTGTTGGGACCATTCAAACACAACACTAATATTGCTAGTTGCAGTACCTTCTCTGGTGGAATGAGATGCAGGGTACCTCTGTCCAAGTTCAGTTTGACACAGCTGTGCTGCAATATACTGTATCTAGGAATAGACACTACTGAAACTGGTAGATTTCCAGGTGCTAGAACACAGAATCAGTACCTTTCATAAGACAAGAGTATTTTTTTACAACCAGCTCTTAATTTTAAAGTGGTTTAACTCCAGGAAGTTCTCTAGCAAGTGATCTAGACCAGTTTCATATATTTCAGCATCAGGAGCTGAGCAAGAAACACTTCAGATACTCAGCAGCCTTCAGGATAGTGTTTTACTCCATTTGAGTTCAGACTGGCTCAAGGTGCAAACTAGGGTGTGATCTGGCCCATGCAGTTTCCCCACTCAGGCTTGAAACAGAAGTTACCTTTGGAGAAACACCATATCAGAATTGTCAAGTATTTAGCATCCTTCTAGAGCATATGTTTAGAAGTTTTGTAAACTGTGTACCATCCTCTGTTTCAGCAGGTCATGGACACCAGATCCTTGTGTTAAAGTAAAAAATAACTTCACATGGAGCTTGTAGCCTACTGCTCTTTATACCAGTGAATCCAACAACAGAGTCCAGTATCAGAAGGTAGGAAATTTCATCATGTTATGGACAATGTTTCTTACAAAGAGGTGAGATGGGAGATGTGGATTCCAAGTTTCAGATATTGCGGAAGATACCAACACACATGTGGTCTGTGTCACCCGGGATTGAGAAATGCTGTCAGCTGATCATCTCTTTGTCCATATTACATGATATAACAGCTAGGATCCTCATTTTGCTGCAGAAATAAAACATCAAGACAATAGGCAGTGTGTACAAGCAGTATTTATTGCCTGTTACCTGCTTGATCCTTATTAGGTGCGTGGGTTTTAGTGTTTTGTAGGTTTAGTTACTTTATTAATAAAGCAAAGCAGGTTTTCAAGAGAGGTAGTACCTTAACTTTACTAGATGGTTTGGGGGTGGGGGAAAAAGAAAACAAGCTTTTAAGAATTTAAGCCCATGCACTACACGAGCCTATGCCTCCCTTCATGAAAGGCTATCAAGACCTCGCTTCTGAAGCATCAAAGCTTAACTGGCATGCAGATTCATGCTACCTTAATTAGGATGGTAAAAACAGAAGCAAGAATCATGGTAACCCTGCCTTCCTTTAAAGCGCAGCATGCTTTCTTCACATCATTTTGCTGCATGCAAAAAGTTAACATTTTTACTAAGCTGCCATTATTTCAGTCCTACCAACACAGCAGAAGCATAGAGGTACTAATGGCAAGAGTTTGATAGGAATTCATCAGACAGGAGTGACATTAACATTTGAGTGGGAGTTTTAGAATTGGTTCTTACCATGTGGCACACAACTGTATTGTAAAGTTGCTGATAAAACAGATTAGAGGCGTAAGGGAAAAAAAGTTACTTTTGCTTTCCATCACTGATTGTCAAACAAGCCATATTATAGTCAATTCAAATAAAGAATCTTTTTTTTTAAAAAAAAGAACTGGAGGAGATGCCCTACACCAAACACGAAGAGCAACTTGTATCATTAAGTCTCTTTATGAGCCTGAAGCTTCCACTAGAGTTACTTCAACTATTTTAGCATATGCTGTGCAGAACAGCATTATAAAACCTTTCTCAATAGCCTATTTAACAGGGTCTCACCCTCCTTCAGTGAGAGACTGAAAATATTACAAGAATGTGCATGTAAGTCAGGAGACTTTGACAAACAGCCTTTAAGCCAGATGGTATTATATTAATAGATATTTACCCAGATTTTCTGTTTGAAAGGACAAGGAAAGAACCAAGCAGCAGGCAGTAACTGCCTGTTCTTAGACATGTTTTCTTCAGAAAGACAGTACTAAGGTACTTTTCAGTTTCAGGCAGGTATGTTATGAAAATATCTAGGAAATGGTGGTGGCTTTAAGGCCTGGCACAGCACGATGCAAGTACTCCTTGTAACTGCGTAGGATCAGTTCTGGCACAAGTCATAGTAGCTCAACATGCGGGGTCAGCGGTAAGGAGGGAATGAGTTTTTAGCTCAGCATCCTCTTGCGCTTAAGGCCTGGGTGTTTGTACTAGCAAAGGGGACTTGGTGCTACTTCCCATCAAGAGACGAGCCAACTCAAGGATGAAGTACAATCCATGATTGTTCAGTTATGACCAATTTAAAGCCCTTATATTTTGTT
The DNA here is from genome assembly GCA_013398295.1 of Chionis minor. Classification (NCBI taxonomy): domain Eukaryota; kingdom Metazoa; phylum Chordata; class Aves; order Charadriiformes; family Chionidae; genus Chionis; species Chionis minor. Next base: position 2,060,782 of record VZSF01004641.1, read on the forward strand.
CTATTTTTAGTCTACTTCAGCAGTTAAACCTGACTACTAGTATGTCAAAGTACACTAGGACCATCCAATATGCAGAAGTTCAGACTCAAAATGGTGAGTCAGAAGCCATTTGGAGGAGCTAGAGTGTCTTTCACAGGGTATTACAGTATGCAAATTGTAGCCAAAGGTTTACAAGCCTATTGGTGGCAAAACATGCTTATTCTATTCAACTGTGTTGATTGCATTAGCATGACCTGCATCTGTACCAAAGTTCCACTTGGAGAGTATTGAAGGGAGTATTTATTCCTGAAGGAAGGCTGAGATACTTGCTTAGCACAGCTAAATGAGAAATAGTTGTTCCTGGAAGTGAGCTGGAACAAAAGGGTCACAAACTCATGCTTGAATTTAAGAGACATTTATGCAATCAGTACATTAAGAACTTTGATTTCAGCCTTTTAACACTTCTGAACAGAAGTATTTCTTCAGTGTGAAGTTATCATAAGAGCCATTCAGGGACACTGTTTGGAGTGTCAGGTAAGTCACTGCATCCCACAGAAATAAGATCTTTCTAGTTAGCATTTGCATTCTGTTCTTGGGGGTAACAGCTTTTAAGTTCGTTCCTAGTCAGATGTTTAGATGGAACAGACACTAAAGCTGGGATGTTTTGGTGTGTCAGTAATAAGGGACCAAACGATGCTATTATTTAGTCATATTCAACCAGAGAACAAGCAAAGCATCAATTCCACTTCTGATGCAGAGCCATGCAAGCTACATCCTACATAGGACAAGAAGCTCAAGCACTATTAGTGAAGCAAGTTTTCTATGAGATGACAAGCATGAGTCTCACCATCTCACCTGCTTCAGGAAGCTCACAGGAACCACTATCATGAAACCAAACAACATTTCTTTTTTCTTCTTCTTTTGGTCTGACATCAAGAAAAATATAAAGAGTTGTAGGATGTGGATAGTACTTGGAGAAATTTTTTCACATAGTAATGAAAAGAAATGGTCACTGAATGATTCTGTGGGTAGCATGTATTTAAGCTTCAGGCAGCTTACCCGAGATGGAAACTCCATTTCACTTCCAGTTATTTCTTCATAATCATCATCTTGCTCACCGCTTTCTTCTCCTCTGGGTATCTGCATTATCTTCCTCTCTGCAAGTTCCTAGAATACAATTGGATTGCCACCAAGAACCCTCACGAATTAAGTACAAGTAAGTTTAGTATTAGGACAGTAGACGGTCTTTACTCTCTCACTTACCTCACCATCATCTGTGATAAGTGTAACACCAATGTTATCCCCAGCTCCCCAAGACTTCTGAGACTTCCAGACCAGATCACTAGGACCTGGGCTTACACCAGCAGCTGCACTCCAGATCTGCAACAGATTTACAATGAGCTTTGAAAAATCTTATTTGTAGTTAGATTAGGATTCAGCCTAAAATACACAGCTCTGACATACTCCAATACTAAAGATGTTTGGTAACAGAAACTGAACTACTGTGATCCCTGTCCAGTTAGTTCTTTTCTGGACTACCGAGAATAGTGGTAATTTTTTTTTTTTCAACTGAAGACAGAAAAGGCTATTAACAGCTTCTACCTGATGTAGAGGTAGCCTTCCTTGGACATGCATAGCATTTGAGTCACAGAGCCAAGCCATAGTTAGAGATATACTCACAGCAATAGTTTGTGTATACAAGATAGCCTCTAACCTGGGGTCATGCAGATCTCTTAAGCAAGCTTGTACAGAGTTTGGAGTGCAGAGTGGAGGATTAAGCTCTTTGATCACTATCTAAATGTACTTAGAGTATGACTTCAGAGCTAATATTTAGCTTAGTATCATAAACCATCAGCTCAGCATTGCTGAACTGTACTAGACTAGACCTTTTAGCAACAGTGAAGGTCATTGCACAGTTTGTATCAAATCACACAAGGATGGGGAACCCCAAGAATAAACTAGAATATATGATTCTGTTCATAGTAACAGCACATTGCAATCTGGAATGATTCAAATTCAATCCAGGATCTAGCTTTAAAGAAAATTTAACTGGCATTTCAGGTCAGCTTGTTGCAAGGATTTTTCCTGTCTCCCTCTCCACATAAAATAAAGATTTTAGTTTTCAGGTATTTGCAGTATCAATTTAGTTTTCTGGTTTACATGAATCTCTATTGCCATCTAACATAAGAACAGCTCCAAAGTAAGTTTCAGAGAACCACTACCTACTGTAACTACTTGGCCTGCTTGAAGAGTGAACCATGAAGGAAACGTGTATGTTACATCTGGCACGCTTCCAAGATGTCTTCTTAGCACCCATCCATGTAGCAGTTGATCCTGTGGGACAAGAAGTTTCTCTCAGCATTACAGACAAACACCTTATCATACAAGTGCAAGGTTCTTTCCAGTTTTAGTTCCACTTTTGTAGCATACAAGAACCTGATCACTTTTGAGGAAGCCTTCAAGTTTCCATTAAAGCCACCCTATGGTTTCTCCCAGTACTTCCTTAGGATTAATCTTAGTCCCACAAGTTTAGGCACATGTATTATTGCCTTCTGTTGAAGAGGGACTGTGATGCTCTTTACCGGGGAGATTCTGGTAAATGAAGTTGGTCATGCCCATGTACAAACTTGGGCTATATATGTAAACATACACTCTCTATATAAACATATGTAGTGGCCCGAAAAGGTTTTAAGACATTTCAAGCTGAAGTGGCTAAACTACCAGCCACAAGTTTTGGAGCTCTGAGGAATAATGCTAGTAATTCTGCATTTGCAGACCAGTAAAAAAAATTATCTAATTGGTCAGATAAACCTTCTACATGGATTACATACCATCAGCTCTTTTCACCCTTGTAGCTGTTTTAAGCCTTTCTAAATAATAAGAATTTGTCATTATCCAATTTACTAAGCACCTTCTTTAGTTCAAGAATAAGCAGCACTTCTAGTAGGGCTAGCCTGAATCTGATGAGAAACAACTGAGGGTATTGGATATCTGCATCATAGAACCCAGTGCACCTCCCCCCGAAAGCACCTCCTGGACATCCCTGTGAGCAAAACACCTGCAGTACAAGCAAAAAAAGAATCAGTCTCTAGTCTTCTCTTGACAGCGGACAGGTTAGCCAAGTCCCCGCTTTGTGTTTAGTGTGGCAGTACTCTTCCCTCATCTCTTCAATCCTTCCCCTATTGTCATCCCTCACTAAGCTAGGAGTCAGTTCACAACGGTCATACTTTGCACTGAAGGCCGTGCAGACTTGAACGAATAGAAATACCTCATCAGAGTTGTTTTTAAGCCTGACAAATTTCCCATCTGCGTCAATTTCTTCAATAGATACATTTCCAGAAGATGAAGCATGCTGAACAGTCTTAAATCCGGCACTATACCCTCTCTTTCTGGCTTCTTTCATTTTCCTTTTCTTCCCTTGCAGGAACCGTCGCCCTTGACTAGTTGTTTGAGTTGCAGCGCTGTATGGAGATGGACTGGGTGACAGCTTTAGCCTAGAAGGGAGTCAAATAACATTCACTTTAATATCTGATGTGCTTATTTCTTGTCACTCCTATCCTCCCACTATAGCCAAGCCTAACAGCTTCTTATAGCCAAGCTTTCCATGAAGTCTTGAATATAAGGTTTTATTTTTACTGGCAGGAGTAGCTCAGTAGCTTGTTAAGCTTGGAAGACAGCCCCAGCACGAGAGTTCAAAGCAAGCTTATATTGATAAGAAAAGATTCCCAACTGCAATAAGGTTTCCTTTAAAGTCTCTACAGACACAATCTTTAGTGGAAGTAGTTTAAGGTTTTGACCCTTCTTAGCATACATTGAGTTTGTGGTGTTCTCATCAGGCAGCATCTGCATAGTTGGGAGATGATACAGTTTCCCAGTTTCATTCATGAAACTTGAGCACTGTTTTTGATAGATCTCTAGGATGTGGCACGAGCTTTGAGAAGGTTTGATTCTAGGGAGGGATGTCTAATGGACCTTTGAACTTCATCAGTTGGGTTTCTCAAGATGCTTCGTCTTACTACACCATGTGGCAGATGTGGGATATAAATACTATCTACAAGAAGACTATGCTTCAAGAACTGAGTTATGCTGCCAGTCACATACTTAATATTTATTTCTTGCCTCCTCCACATTCTGAAGAATATATAATTAATTAGCATAGAGATCTTGGATGAAGCAAGTACTCATATGACGATCTTGTCACGGCCTACCTCTGTTCCTCTCCTTCCAGCATCTTCCTGTAGGCATTTATTTCCAGATCTAGAGCCAGTTTCACATCTAAGAGATGCTCATATTCTTCCAACTGTGCTTGTGCCTGCTGCTGGGCTTGTGCCATTTCTTTCTCTTTTTCAGCCATACGCCTTCGATGGAGATCACGATCGTAATCCAGCATCCCCTGTAGCTCCTTTATTCTGCTCTCCAAAGCAGCATTCTAAAATTAAGGGGCAGGAAATCAATTAAATCATAAATGAAGATTAGAGAGGAGAGGCCAGTATTTTGAATTGGGTATTAAAATAATTCTAAGGATATACAAATAAAGATAGTACCTGGCTTTGATATTGATTAACTTGAGATGTCAGAACATCAACTCTCAGCTTTGTTTCTATCAGCTCCTCCCGAGCAGCATTGGCAGAGTCACTATGTCTTGCTGCAGATATCTGGGCATTCTCCACCTATGGATAAGTCACTGTTAGTAATGAGTTGCTTATGATCACATATTTTAAATAAGGAAGGAAACCCAAGCCATTTCCAGCTGTTACATCTGGAAATAGTTATGTTTTATTGGTATCTGCACACTTCAGTAAAGTGCAGGTCAAAGTTTTTCATTGCTTTTCAGGGAGGTTAACACAAGTTTGACATTCATGTCAGAAAAAGTCAGCAGTAATCAGGTAGTGAAAATTGCTGGATTAGGATATTTCAGTTACAGATGCATTAAGTCTTTGTACAGATATGAAGTAAAAGGATTCTCCAGAAGAACAATGGAGAGTATGTTTGGAAGCTGCTTTAGAAGCACAGGGCTACAGGATATTAGGTGTGCTTATGAAACTATTGCTCTTCCCCAGAACTTCTATTACTAAACAGTTCCTGCCTCACTCTAAGTAGCACTGGGCTATTTCTAGAGCAATTCAATCCTGAGATGTTCCAAGAAAGGATAAAGCAGAGCCATGCTACCACAAGAGGCACTCACAGAATTTCCAGTGGAAACCTGGACAGAAGCATCCAAAGGAATTCACTGAGTTGGCATATAAGTTGGAGTACAGAAAAAGCCAGAAGAACCAGGAAGAAGTGAACACATGTGCTTGCTGAGAAAAGTAGCAGATCGTGCGATTCCACACTGAGTATTAAACAAGGCTTAAGATACCAATACTGTACACTACAACCAACCCAGAACCCCCTGGGATCTTACCTACCACGAGTATAAGCCTGGAGTATTCCTTTCCCTGCACATGTGACTAACACTGGGAAAGAGGTGACAAACCAGTTCTGGAAGACAAACTGTCAAGCTACTTCCATAGCCACCCTCTCCCCTTTATCCAGTACTGGCTGGAAAAGGGACATTTGCACCGAAACATTTAAGAGTGCACTTGTAGAATGTTAAGGATACCATATTTCATGTATTTTTGTAAAAGTATAATCAGTAAATTAAGTTTTATTCAATAATACTGAAATTGCTTAATACAAACATAGCACACCTTAGTCCCGATTTTCAGGCAAGCTCTCAGATTTCTCAGAACTCTGAATTATGATCAACTTTATTGCATTAGCCATTCCCAGTTGCTCCCCAAAGGGACAGTATGATGCTTGAACCAGTTTTGTTTGGGACCAAGTGTTCATAGAAGTTCTATTTTAAAATTTGACACTATTTTGAAATCCCATAACAACTTATGCCAAGAAGCACTGCACTGAATGCAAGGGCTCCATCCATCAGCCATTTATGCTAGTGCAAGTTTAATCCTATCAAGGTGTAGAGAACTTAAACTTTGTTTTATTGGCATCTTTTGAAGACTCACTTTTGCATTGAACGTTCGCTCCAGCTCCTCTTTGTATCCTTGAATTTGTTCTTCATGTTGTTTTCTGAGCCCCTGCAGGGCATCCGAGAGTTTACTTTCAAAATCTCTCTGACGGCCAGATTCGATTTCTGCTATCCTGCTGTCATAGACTCTTTTTGTCTCCTTGAGCTCCTAAGAGAAGAAATTCCTCAGAATAAGCAAGCCAAAACAGTTTCATTCAAGACTGGACTTACTGTACCAGCCTTGCAAGTCATTCAGAATTGAGGCAGATTTATCATTGAGTGCACGGTAATTAACCTTTACTCAGATCTTAGATATTCATCCATCAGGCCAGGGACTTCCACCTTGTGCTGGGTTGTTTTGCTTCCTCACTGCCAACATTGCTTAAACTAATAATGCAGTAGTTTGAATTTCATTTTAAGGATAACTCTTTGAACTAGATTGATTCCTCTGCTTTCCATAGAAACGGAAGTGTATACGTATGTGTTCTTTAGGCAGTTACTTTACCTATTCTTGTTGTATTCAAAAAGTAATAGTAGTTGTTTAGAGAAATTGGAATTCTCTATCACTTAAACCACACACTTTCAGATTCCGGTCAGAAGGAAGTTGTTTTTACAGTCATGTAAACATGTTTTACATGTTTTCTAGTTCTCTGTACTGACTTCTCACACAAATGTTACCAGACACCTTTGATAAGCATTAAGGAAGTAGGGAACACAAGTTGCTTATTAAAGGAGGTTTAACTTCTTTTGATTATTGTAGGCTTCCAGCAAACATGTGGAATCATTTAATTTTAATTGTAATATATGCACTTCCAGTTACACAAAGTAGTGTATTGGGATTGTAGTTAGCTTCAGAAGTGCAGCCTAAGAAAATTGTCTCATATTTTAGATACCTATTGGTACTATGGCAATTAACATGAGGTTGTGTACTTTTGCCTAGTTTGGTAGATTTTATTGGCTGGTGGACTGTCAGAGATTGACTCAGCTAGTTACCTTTTTAAGGATAAAGCACATCTTAACTTTGCTTTTAAGTGCATCCAGGGATCATGGACACCTAAAAAAAATACTTGTTGATAAGCTAAAACATACATCTTCATGAAGACGCTTCTGGAACATCATTTGTTCCTGCAAAGTTTTCATATGATTTTCCAGGTCCACCCTCCTCAACATTTCACTGTGGAGATGCTTTTTGGTATCTTCCAGTGACAGCTGCAGCTAGAAAAGACAGAGATCAGGGTAATCAAAATTAAGAGGTCATTTTTCCAAACTAAAACAGTCAACTTCTTACAGGTCATTCAACTTCATTCCCACAGCAATCAAAGCACACTGCTTAAATGAAGTCGGTTACTCTAAGTTCTTGTTTTAGTGGGATCCAGCATATTAGCAACAGGGAGATCCCTATTTAATTGTTACGTAGGCTGGATTTCCCACAAGGCAAATATAAAGCAGCCCTTAATCCCACCAGCTAGAATTTGACTCCTCAAAGTAGACTTCTGATCAATCAGTTGTACCATCTATATACATTCCTCTCCTTCACAACATTAAGTAATGCAAACTTCTCCCCAATTTACAATATTGTTTATTTGATGATAACAAGTGAAACCCGACAAATACAGCTTAACTATGTTGACAAACTATTACACACTTCCAGCATTGGAGCATGCTGCTTGAATGATAAAAGTTTAGTTGGGTTTTTTTTAAGTTTTTAGCCTAAAAATTTGAAATTAGCTCATTCAATGATCACAAAGCATGAAGATACAAAAACTATGCTCTTTTCTAATTTTACAACAGAAAATATTAATTTCACTTGTATTGTCACACAGGTAAGAGCTAAAGTACAGCTGATATCACTTGGTGGAAGGTCTCCCTATGCCTTGACCAAGTTAGAATCATAGAATGGTTTGGGTTGGAAGTGACCTTAAAGACCTTGTTCCAAGCCCCCTGCTGTGGGCATAGACACCTCCACTAGACATGGTTGCTCAAAGCCCCATCCAGCCTGGCCTTGAACACCTCCAGGGATGGGACATCCACAACTTCTCTGGGCAGCCTGGGCCAGTGTCTCACCACCCTCAGAGTAAAGAATTTCTTCCTAATATCTACTCTAAATCTACCCTCTTTCAATTTAAAACTCTTACCCTTCATCCTATTGCTATAGTCCCTGATAAGATAGTCCCTCCCCATGTTTCCTGTAGGCCTACTTCAGATACTGGAAGGGACTATAAGGTCTCCCCAGAGCCCTCTCTATAGCAGTACACCACATTTCAACTTTGTCCTTAGAACAAGAAACATTACATACTGCGGCCATGGAATAGAATTAAAGGTAGCTACAACAGGTGGAAATTTTAATGGACCAACTATCAGTAGCATTTGCTTTCAGTAGGATTGCAGAAGTCTTTTTGTCTACCTGTCATTGCCATAGCTAACAGTCTTTCCCTACTTTTAAGTCTCAGTAACTAGTTAAGGAAAAACAAGCAAAACCTTCAGGAATGAAAGCAAAGTTCACATTCCAGGAACAAGTCTTACAGTGACTACTTGATCCTTTAATTCACGAAGGTTGTTCTCCAAACTTCGGTTCTCATTCAAAGCTGTTGCCAAGTCAGCTTCCTTCACGTTCAGCTGAGCATCAAGGTCTCTCACACGAGCCTGTGCCAGGTTCAAATCGGCTTCTTTTTTTGAATTTCTGCAAGTGAGAGTTTTACACTCGTAAGTTGCAACTTATGAGTGGGAAAGTTTGGTTTTTAACATATTTACCTTCACAGGGGTCTGTGACAGAACTGAAACAGAAGAGAGGTTAGTTCACACTTGTGAGAGCACAGGGTAGGCTCTGGGAAACAAACCAGACAGGCCCCTCACAAGTATTATTTGTTTAACCAGAAAGATTTCTGACCCAGTTTCCAGCTTGTGTTGTGCGAATCCTATGCGGAAGCCAGCTATTTTCCACGACATTACCAGCTGGAGAGGGAAGGGACAGCACAGGCCGCTGTCTCCACAGGGAAGGACTAGTCAGACTCAGACTTCACCAGACCACAGCGACCTGCCACCACTGAACAAGCTGCTCACACAGACACCTCCTTTCAGCAGCAAAGGCTGCCACCAGCTTCCTGGCAAAGCGCCCGGTGGCCATTAAAACACACGACTGCTGAGGCCCCAGTGCCCCGCACAGCCCTCTCACCAGGAGGGAGCAGCCATGGCAGCTGCCTTCCCCCTCAGGGCAGGCCTCGCAGCCCCTGCGGGCAGCCAGGCCAGGCACCAGAGCTCTGGGCCCGCTCTCCTGAGGTGGGGTGGCGGGTGATGGCGGGCACACAGCAGGGCACAGCACCCCCCTCTGCGGGTGGAGGCAGAAGACAGCTCTGGCTGCCAGGGGGTGCAATTCCTCCTGTCCTACGATTCCTCCCTGGACCTCCCTGCCCACAGCAGAGGAGGCAGCCTGTCCCCAGGAGGCCCCGGCCCAGCCCTGCTGAGCAGGCCCCGCCAGCCCCCCACCCCCGGCTGGGGCTTTGCCTGCTGCAGCCGCCCTTCCCTCATGGCACCCTTGGCCAGGGACTCCTCTCCCTCAGGAAGCCTCACAGGCTCTACCCTCCTTCGCACAATGGCGGAGTTACAGGACAAGAGAAGCACTGCCTTCAGAAGAGGGCCATCTCCTTGCACAAATACCCAGGTATGGAGCCCTCAGGTACCACCGCGTGGCCAACGCAGTTGTTTAAGTTGCCAGTTTCACTTGGCACCACAGCAGAGAAGGGCTGGGCCCACAGCGAGTTCCTGTCAGAGAAAGGGGTGATAATTCCCCAGTCTGCTCTAACTTCTAAAAATCCTTGCTGTTGCCTGACCGCTATCCAGAGTCTGACTTCCTGCTCAAAACTCGTATTTGGGAATCGCAGAATAAATCGTTCTGTTTATTTTAGCAAAATCTGTTCTGCCAAGTGGTGATAATTCAAACAATGAGTTTTCCAGTTGATAACTGAGCAGACCAGTTGGAGAGAGTCCAAAGCCATTCTGCAGGAGTGACCAGCTCTAGAAAGCTTGGACTGCAAGGAAAGATTAGGAAAAAAGTAAGAGTTGTTTAGTCTAGAGAAAAGAAAAGTGACAGGAGATATAACAGCCTTTACATACATGAAAGACTGCTGCATAGAGGAAGGGAATCTGTTTTCCATGTCTGTTGTGGAAAAGACAGGAAGTTGCAGGCTTAAATTGCAGGGAGGAATCCTTGCATTAGATGTTGGGGAGGGGAAACTAACAGTAGTTCAACACTGAAGCACATTGCCTGGGGGGGATATTCTGGAATTTCCATCATCTGGAATTTTAAGAGAGTTACACAAACATCTGCTGGAAGGGATGCAGGTATGGTTGGTTCCAAGACAGGCCTGGGGCCTGTGGCTACCTCAGGTTCTTGCTCAAGGCCTTTTCTAGCCATGCTCTTCAGAGACATTTGTTGACTGTGTCTCATACTTCATGACCATGATGCAAAACCAAATGTTTTGCTAACAGAGGTTATCTATTCTCTACTCTCTAGGAAAAAGTAAATCTACTGGGGTAACAATGAAAAACAAGATAATGTGTTATGGGGGGGGTTAGGTATTGACAATTTTTAAAATTATTTTCTAGGTATTAATTAGCCACCTTCGTTTCAGGATCTCTGCTACCACTTACTGTTAGTATTAGTTATGATATTAACAAGTAAATCAATAACACTACTACATAATATTGATTGTTATATAACTACAGTACCTAATTTGACTGTTTCATCTGACAATAACAAATTCTATTCTGCAATCAAAGCATATGCAAGACTGAAATTCCATTAGTAGCTGTGTTTTAACAGTCCACTTTCCCAATGCAGGCCTCTGCAGCCAGGTTCAGGTTTCCTGTGTTCTTTCCTGACAAATATTATTTTCAGAGAATCTTGAAGTGAGTAATTTCATCTCTAAGAACAGCAATTTAACTAGTTTGGCTTTGACAAGAGCATTTACTACCCTTTTAAACCAAGTCTAGGGTTCAGAACACCACATTATCATGCAGTAAGTAGTAACAGTTACAGTACTCTACAACATTCCATATACCAACCATTCCAGAACTAAGCCCAGCTTGCTGACTGTCAATTGCAAGCAATAACTTTGAGGCACTGCCAATCACATTTCTTGTAAATCGGGGTGCTACATATGCTTGACCTGGAGAATTTAAGTAGTTTTACCAAAAGAGTCCAGAATGTTTGAAACAGACTCCAGTTTGTCAAGATTAACAGCACTTGCAGAACTCATTCTTACAGCTTCAGCTTACTACACTGCTTATTTAAGGTTCAGTGGAAAAATGCACCTCTATACTCACTGGTACAGAAAGAAACTGGTCTTGTCTTTCTCTGCTGTGCTACCGTAGTTGCTTTGACCTTCCTCCGGCTCTGAATTCAACCAACTGATATGCTTATCCACAGCTCCTCCTCCCCAGATGGCTTTGGCCTACTTCCAGTTACCACTGTTTAAATAGTAGGAAAAAAGCTAAAATGCAAGCACACTTCATTGTTGCTGAAGCTTTACCAGTGATTAGCAAGAGCCAATGGTTAACACTGTGCGGAAGTTATCTGGTGACATTCCATCCTATAAGAGTGCCAGGTTATTTAAAGGGTGTATATATAAAGGGCACGATACCCTCAAAGTAGTTTGTTCCAAGTCATCCGAGACATTTGCAGTTAGACAGCCCAGATACAAAGTGCTCATTAGTTTCAGGACTTCAGCCTAGTCCTTTCAGTAAGCAGCATGTACTATGTATCATTTCCCATGGGTTGTAAAGTTAACCACTTCTAAGACTTAGTTACTTTAAAGAAAAAAAAAAGATTCGGTTCAGAGGATTGCATACCTGCCAAGCCTAAAGCTTTATAAACAAAGCCCCAGAGTTATACAAACACAAAGAGCAGCAGAAAAGTTTTAGAACTGGCATCACCCCTCTCCTCACTGTCCACTCAAGTGGCTGGTTAGATTTATGAAGCAGATCAATGAGCCAAAACCCAGCATGAATGAGACAAGCCCAAGAACTTCTAAGCAGCTGAAAACAGAAGCTTAGAGTAAAAACACATTTTATTCCCAAGTAGAACAGCTACTTAACTCCTACTGAGCCTATGAGGCAGTATTTGCTCCGTACTAGCGTCAAAAGAAAAAGCTGGTGCCTGAAGGTGCTAAAATACAAGTTTATAACAAGAATTAGAGGGCCTGTGGACACCCAAATTGTCACAAGTCTGTAATTGCTTTAGCAGTACAATGGATCATTAAAATAACTAGCAATGCTAGGACTATATATGTCCATAAAAAAGCTTGTTGGGATTGGACACTTGTTCCCTCCCCTTCACTACCCACCTCCCCTCCTTCAAGAGGAGTTGATCCCACTTAACATCGGGCCACCCCTTTGTTCCAGGCTTGGTGAGACCAGACAACAAGATGATGGATACGTAGCTTGCCAGAAAGCCAAGCCTGGAACAGCGGGCAGTTCATCCCAGTAGCACATAAATGAAGACCTAAAACCTACCAGGACAGTTTCTGTGGAGGACCAGCCAGGCCAGGTAAGCTGTAGCGCTCACAGAACTGCCCTCTGTGTGTGTCCTCTCTGCAACGTCTGAGCTAAAAGGCACAAGATAGAAAGTGGCCGCATACAGCAACTCCTTCCCCTGCCCCCGTCACTTCCTAGCTGCTTCCCAGCACAGCCGCTCACGGAGTGTTTATAAACACCAGCAGGGCTCCAAAGCCAGGCAGTTACTACACATCCATACAATACATCCCGGTAAGGCCACCCAGCGCCTCAGGCTCCGGGGGAAGCGCCGTGCCCATGCCCGGGAGGCACGGGAGCGGCTCACCAGCAGGAGGCAGCGGCAGCCGCGTCCCCCCAGCGCACCTTCAGCGCTGACGTTCGGTTCCTCCGACTCGAGACACTCCGGGCTCACAGGGCCACACCGCTAGGGTCCCCCCGCGACCCGGGCACCCCCCAGCACCGCGCATCCCCTTCCCCTCGCCCAGCCAAGGCCCCCAGGAGGCGGCGGCGGCCCCGGGGTGGTCCCCAGCCGGGAGGCCCGCCGGGGGGGAGGCCCCAGGCACCGACCTGCTGTGCAGCTGCCGGTGCTCCTCGCCGATCTTGCCCAGCTCCACCTGCAGCGTGGCCCGCTCGATGGCGATGTCGTCCAGCGCCCGGCGGGCGTCGGCCAGCTCCGCCTCGTAGCGGAGCCGCAGGTTTTCCAGCTCCCGGCCGCTGCCCGCCTCCTGCTCAGCCAGCCGCTGCTGCAGCGCCGACTTGTCGGCCTCCAGCGCCCGCACCCGCTCGATGTAGGCGGCCAGGCGGTCATTGAGCTGCCGCAGCTCCTCCTTCTCCTGCAGCCGGCTCAGCCGCGTCGGGCTCAGCGGCGAGGAGGAGGAGGAGGCGGCGGCGGCGGCGCCACCGCCGAGAGAGCGGTTCCCGCTCACCGGCGTGGAGGAGAGAACCGTGGCCATAGCAGCCTCCGCGCCGGGCCCCGCCGCTGCTACCGGGACCGCCCCGCGCAAGACACCCAGCGCCCGCCGCCGCCCGCGTATAAATAGCCGCCAGCTGCGGCCGCGGCCTGTCGGCGAGGGTGGGCAGCTTAAAGGGCTAGGGCTGCCTCCTGCTCTGCCTAGGAAACGCACCTTTGCGGGAGGCTTTGCGGTGTTTGGGGGTTTTTTGGCTTTATTTTTTGCGTATCCCTTGCCGCGTCTCATCAGCCTAATGGTGCTGCCCGGAGAGGGCGGGGAAGGAGCTGCCAGGAAAAGCCTACAGCAGCCTGGCGTTTTCAGAAACCGGTGCAAAGGGTCGGGCTGGGAAAAAAAAAATAATAAAAATTTCCCAGATTTAGGAAGATTCATGACAGCTGCAGTCATGCTCACGCTCCAGCATGCACGTGCCTCTTCCACCTGGTTTTTTTGCAGTTTGTTCAGCTGATGAAAATAAGCTAATCCCTGCTCTTTTTTGGTTTGTTGCTTGTTAGCAGGCGTTTTTAGCTTTTAGGTTAGGCTGTGGTGGCTGTCAGCCATCCCAGTGGTACAGTGTTTCACTCGAAAGCTGATGTTGTGTGAGCAGAAGGGAGAACAGAGGGGGAAAGGGAATCTGCATCAAGACTAAAGTGTGAAGTGGTCTGTAAAGCCTTACACTACTTACATTTTATAAAAATCCTCGTTGAATAAGAAAGTTGCTTCAGCACTTCTTTAGTAGTGACATACCATGATAGTCATCAGTTTTCTCCAGTAGCAAATTAATTCGCCCTTTTTCACTTACACTTTGAAGAGCAGATGCTGTACAAATCTCATTCAGTATGAGCATAAAAATCTCCGAACATTAATACAACTGTTAATTATGGTGTTTGTTTCAGCAGTTACAAGAAACTTCACTTAAGACCTTAGCTTAGGTCAATGTTATTTCCTACCCAGAAAAATAGCCTTGACATCCTCTTAGAGTTCTTTAAATGTAAAGATAGATTTTATGAAGGTTGTAGGTGTAAATTCAAGCTTCTGCGTGTAGGGTGGCAAGCACGTAACATAGGAGGTCAACATAGCTGGCACCAAGATTGTAATGGGGAATTTTAGAATTAGGTTATGTATACTCCTGGATACAAAGTTACAAAGCAGATGAGGAGGAGGTATGGATGCTCATTCAGGTTTTTATGAACTTCTTTACACGTTTATATAAAAACCAAAATATATTTTCAAAACTCTAAAATTATATCTAGCATGGTAATGAGATATGGCAAGACTGAGCTCCTCTGGTTCTAGTTCTAGCAATAGCACCAGGAAATTCTTTTCTGCAGAGCAATTCCAGTTTTTTATTTTGATATAATGAGTACTTGTTTGTTCTTCATTGCCAATAGAAAGCTCGATTCAAGAAAAATAAAAAGTATGATTTCAATCTGAATATGTACCTCTAAGACCGAGATGTGTACATCTGAGGGTTTAATGCAGCTTTGAAACCTCAGTCGTCTACAAAGAACACTGTGATCGTATGTCATTGTCATGTTTGATAGTTGCACGTTACTGGCCAGCTGTTCAAATACAATTGTATGGGTTTGGAACAGATGTAGAACAAAGCAAGAAATCTGCTATTCTGAGAATATTTTCCTTGCCTGCCAAGGCTTTGTAATAGTGCAAACAAAAACAGCTGAAAGAAATAGTTCAAAAATAGTCTGAGCTAGTTTTATCTTTTGTGTTCATCACCTACTCTCCTTATGCGAGAACAGAAGGTGGCAAGTTAAGAAGAGTGTAATGGAAATCTGTTACTGATTCTTTTCTTTCTGACATTTTTTCTGGGGCTTTTTTTTTTTTTTTGTTAAGACTGTAGTCTGTACTGCTTAGACCACAAGCACAGCTGAGGAATTCATGCAGAGATAAGCCTGTACCATCTTTTCCTACTGTTTCAAGTATAAAGATATCAGCAACATTTCAGGATTAAGGGATACAGAGGACATCAGGAAAATTTGTAGGGAAAGATACATCCCATACTAAAGCACAGTAAAAGCTTTTCTACAAATAGTCCTTTCGTAGGAAAACGTAGACGTGGGAGATTTATACAGTGTTAAGCAGATTCCACAAAGATGGAATAAAAAAATCAACTAACCAAACAACAAAACTTTAAGAATGTTTCTGGGCTTTTTCAAGTATCTTGATCAGGCCTTGATCTTGAGCTGGTGAAATTAAGTGAAAAAGATACAGTGATACAGCTGTACAATGAAACCCAGGAAAAAGTCAACTGAACTTTTTGCTGTCCTTTACCTTAGGTATTTGCTAACTGATTTTCACCATGTGTGAGCAATCAACTATTATAGGCTCTAAAACTTTGTCAGGCCTCTGAGTGCACTAATATGCCTTAAGGACCTTGCCCAGCCTCAGCTGGGGCTTCCACCCACGCCTCTGCCCATGGGCGCAGGAACTCCATTTACGCTCTGGCCTGGCCCTCAGTTGCTCTTTAAGCTCTGCTGTGGCTGTGCCTAGCTAGAAGCTAAGCCCACAGACTGCTCTTTTGGCTTGACCAGGTACTTCCCAATTTGCCTGGGATCTCTGCGTACCTTGGCTGTCACCTCTACGTCTGTGCGTATCTCACCAAGGAGTAGGGGGACAGGGCTATGGCTGGTGTGGCTCCTGCCCTGCCAGCCTGGCTGCCTGACTTGGCTCCCTGTCCATTGGGATGCAGCTGGACCTTACCACTCATTAGGTAAGGCCAAGTCTGTTGACAGCAGTATTTCTTTTCAGACTCTTTTTGTGACCTAATACAAAATGCTTGAATTTGTATCCACTTTTCAAGTGTTAAATCCATTTAAGGCTATGTATAGCAAGTGGACAGGCTGGACTAGTGTGAAAATACCGTGCGGGCAAATGTAGGCATAGATGCAGGGTCAGCATAGACAGCAGAAACTTTTGTAGTGTTTATAGTGTTTTTCTTTTTTTCTGATAGTCATCCTGCTCTATAATTCATGAGGGTCTCTTCCTAAATATCTGTTGGAAAAAAACTAAGGTATCACGACAGCCTTTGTAACAGTTTAAGAAGCCTGTATGTGTAATAGTGATGTTGTTTCAAACGGTATTACTCTGATACATTACAAAATAGCAGTAAATACTTTGCTAAGCAGCCTGCCTACAGACAGGTGTTAGCGACTCACGCATGTCCAGAACTAATGAAGACAGATTGAGTTCTACTAGCCTGATAATGGTTGCCAAGCTACTAGAGGAGATATGGAGGTTCCATGAAAAAATTAGAGCTTATCCACCAGAAAGCTTAAAGGGTGATTTCTGTTTCTGTGGCATGGGCAGTAGGATACAGCATACATCCCCAACACACAGCTGCACTAGTGAGCCTCCTGTGTGCTTCAGCATAAGCCCCTACTTCCCTAGTTAAATTAAGCAGGACAAGTCAGTCAGCTTACAGTGGAGTTTGCCTGTGTTGGAACAATAGCTTTCTATAATTTGGTAATCACTAAAGAAATGAAACTACTTGTGGCATTACCAGGTGCAAAAGTAAACAATAGATTTTGTTTCGTAAAATATGAAATATAGAAAATATACCTGAGAGCAACATTTGGTAGGTGACACCTGACAAAATTCTGTCTTAGGCTGTCCTAGTTTCCAGTTGCCAGTGACCGAATTCTGCTCTCAGGTATAAATGCAGAGAAGCTGTTCTGTGTACAGTTTGCATTGGTACTGCTCTGACTAGAATCTGGTTCACTGAAGATGTATGCTCTCTTCCAGGTTTATATAGAATGCGCCTTAGTTTCTGTAAGGAATATCTATAGAGGATGAGGAGGAAAAGAAGTCTTGGGGGTACTGCACAGGTCTGGAAAAATATAATTTTGTTCTATAGCCTTTACTAATGCCAGTGTCAGACTTTGAAGGAATATCACATAGGTTTATGGTTGGACTCGATGATCTTGAAGGTCTCTTCCAACCCAAGTGATTCTATGATTCTAGATTATGAGGGGTTCTCATAGCATAAGGCAACAAAGCAAGCAAAGAAGAAAATAGGAAGGAAAGTGGAAAATAAGCTGTTTTTTTTTCAGTGACTATATAGCTCCAAACTGTGAATCTGGAGCTTTAAGAACTTTCTTTCCCTCCATCCACCAAATCTTGCCTAACCCCTCTTTATCTTCATTTTATGTCAAGTAGATTGTATTCAATGATGTCATTACTGACTGTTAATAAGAATAATGTGTACATCTACTGGCTCCCACAGGAGCAACCTGTGATCCAGCAGAGCTAAGTCAAATCTGAGTCCCTTGTGAAAATGAAGTCACTTCTATCTCTTTTAGTAGAACATAATAACAAAATGTCTTTGCTTATATCCAGGCACCATTGCTGAGTTAAGCTGAATCCATTTCACAGAGAACAAATAGTTTATCCCACTATTGTTGCACTTGACTCAATATTTTGCTCAATATGGAACACCTGGGCTGCAGCCTGGCTGTGGTGAGGAGAATGGGTACTTTTCCTCAGTAATGATTCACAATATACTCTATTAACGAAGACCGTAAACGTGCAACTCAAGAAAAAAGAGCATTTGCCAACATAGCAAAAGAAGCTGGCAAGTAGAAGAGAACAGAAGAATCAAAAATGAATTTCAACCTTGCTTTCTGTCCTCATGTTTACTTTCAACTGTACAGGTCGAGCTGGGGGTTCTGTCCTCCGTTAGTATGCTACCTCATTCCTGGGCTGGGGCTTCCTGTTCTGTGCACTGCTTCGCTCCCACCCACACAAGTTTGCAGGAGTGTGTGACCATTTTATGTTATGGGTTTCATTGTTGTTTTTTCTGTCTTTGTATTGACACACAAACTCTATATGAGAAAGTGGAAGTTTTGTTCCTCTTGCTGCCGAACATTTGATGCACATTGTCCCTTCCGTGAAGCTATTTTCTGGTGACCTCACTTTGGTTTTGGGAATTTAATTTTTTAATCCATTTCAACTGTTACCCACACATTCTTTCCTCTGGTTTCGCTGCATTTTCCTACATTAATCATTCCTCTTCTGCTTTCATAACCGTGTTGTCTTTGTCACTAGTATTCCTCCCAGTGATGCATCAAGTATTTCTTCCAACCTTGTCCTTTTTTCATTCCTTCTCACTGTTTTCTCCTTGCTTATATTCTCTTCTTTTCTTTCCATATTGGTGTGCATGCTTAGACACTCCTTTAGTGACATGCACAACTCATCTTGGGAGACATAGGTCACCTCTTCTTGCTTTCCCCAGTGAACTGTTACAGTGAGGGCAGTAATTGTCCTGCTGACCTTTGTCTGTTGCACATCACTTGCAACATAACTGGTTTCCTCAGAGCCCCTGTTTATTCACCAAATGTTGCCTCTTTCACATAGCACTCAATAACCTTTTATTTTTAACAGCCACAGAAGTGAGGGCCATCACTCACTGAGGAAAACAGATTGTTGTCACTGTTGCATGAGAAGAATATGGCAGAGAAGTTCAGGAATTCAAATTTGGCATATCCATAGTCCTCAGTGGGGTTGCATTTCTTTGCGATCTAGGAAAAAACCTCGGTTAAAGAACGCATAGCTATGTGTAAATAAACTGAAGCTATTTTACTTCTGCAATGAATTTTTCATTTTCCCTTCTATGCATTCAATCTTCATCTATACAAGTGCATATTTTCTAATTATGCCCACAATAAGCACCTAAATCCTTTTGAAAAGATATGCCGCAAAACCCACAAAATGATCATGTAAGCATATTATAAATTTATCTCAAAATGTCGGTTCTAATATTTTAGTTAGGGCTATGAAACTGAACTACAACAAAAAGTAAGTATGCACCATCTGAATCAAGATGTGTTTGTTCTGGAGAGTCATGAAATTTAATGCATCTGCTGCTACTGTACAGGATCATAAATATGCAAATGAACCACAAGTTGTTTTACTTGAGGATAAAAAGGAATTTGAGGGACAGGAAAGGACAAATATTTATTCAAATACTTGAAATAGTGACAATTTATATATACTGTATTGGTTAATGCTAGATTCATTTAAACACAAACTGAGGGGAAGATGGTAGTTTTCTTCTATAATGTTTGGGTTTTATATGTAAGTAGTTTTTATTTCTTTAAGCCACAAGAATTTTTTTCTACTTACTATATTGATGGAGCCGTTTCCAAAGCTCAGGGCAAGGATCAATGTGGAACACAATGGGTTCCATTACACTGAAAAATCAAAGACAGTGCTGTAGTTGAACTCTGTACCTTTATACTAATGGAGGCTTTACTCTTTATAGAACATAACGTATTTGTGAAGTGGGACAGTGGGCGATTGCTCTCTACCCCAGAAAGCTTGTTTTTTCAGGGTAAACAAGCGCCCTGTACAAATACAATGCAGGGCCAAAGAACTGATTACGTTGTGTCAGGGTCCTCGTGATTCTAGTTACAGGAAATTTAACATTTTCCTTTTATTAGCCAATCAGGTACAGCTCTATTACTGATAACTTTGAGGTCTCAAAACCAGAATTCTGTTTCTGCATGGGGCTTCGGCAGGATACTTCCAGTTTTGGTATTCATTAGACATAATCCTGATTTACGAGCCAAATGTTCTGCACTGATTCAATGGATTTTAAATTTGTAGTTTAGCCAAACATATTTTTTTCCTGAGTAGTATAGACTTCCGTTATGATGAAAGAATGGCCTTCGTGATCATCAGATTTGCTTAGCTGAACTTGTTTTGAGAGAATATTTGTGTGTAAGTGGAGTCTGCTGACGAATTATGTATACCTATGTTTCAGGACAAAGATAAATAGAGAGAGGTGTGGGTTTAGATGTGAAGGTTTTCTCTTACTGTTCATGGAGACAGTGAAAGCTGGTGGTTATCATATGATTGAACAGAGATTTTTGTTTACCAGACCAGTTTTTTTCAATTTTGCTATTGCTTGGCTATATCTTCTGGGATCTTTTTTCTCTGCCTTTTCTGCCTGCATTGTTGAGTGTAAGTTGAAATTTTCTGCTGTTACAATTGCATGTAAATCAATGAATGACAAAATATTTCAGATTGTGTTTGGTAGTGAAGACACATGGTCTTAAGTCAGTGTAAAACAAAGGATAAAACCAGCGTATTTCCAACCAGCTTCCTCATGAGCGACCATGCCAGCTGTGCAGAGGGGCGAGATCATGATTACGTGTTCAATGAAATAAGTGCAAATGTCCATATTTCACAATTTTATGAACAGTGAGAGCTTTACAGCTGTCACATTTAATGACATTTAAATGATGCATATTTTAGAGAGCAGCAAAAGAAAAGTATATATGTGATAAAAAAGCATTGCTAATAATAAGCGACTAATACAGGAATCGCATGAACCCTGTTAAGAGCATCACTATTCTTTCCCATTCAAAATCTTATACCACCTATGCCACACTAATAGAGTATGAGGAGGGGGAATTAGAAGACTGTGGAGTAAAAGTGCTAATAAAGTACGTAAAGGACTTGACACTGGACCAGGGATCGTGCAAATGCAGTGTAATAGTCGGAAAATAATAGTTCCTGGCTTGCAGAGTTTATAATCTATGCAGACAAGAGACAGTGAGCAGAAGGGAAGTTAAATATTTCCTTAGAAAATGGTGGTTTCTTTTAAACTTGAATGGTCAATTAGTTTATGCAGAATTACTGAAAAACTTCTGCAGGGTGAAAACTAGGCTTCCAGGACCTAAACTTGTGGCCTTTAACTTTAGGCTGTATCTTGATGGAGCTGCAGGTTCTGTGAATTTTGAAGAGGTTGCTGTTGAGTGGATGTGGCCTGGACACCTGAGTTTCTTTCAGCTTTTGCTTGGCTCACCAGAAGGAGTTATGGAGATCACCAACAGGAGTGAAAAATCTCAAGGCTTCCAGGTTTACTGAACTTTCTAGAGAGAAAAGAGTAAAGTGGCAGTGGTGTGGAGTGAGGCTGAGGTGAAGAAATTAGATAAAGGCGGCAACAAATCAGTGTTCAATGGGAATGAGCTCCACATGGGAAAACGCCCTGTTAAAAGCTGTCAAAACACCTATGTTGTTTCCAGCAGTGTGCCTAGGCTATTTTTATGCTTCAAATACTGTTTCCTGGGTGCTCATCTTCTTCACAAAAAGATTTCAATGTAATAAAAGCAAAACCAGACCAGGAGTGGGAGGGGAGATGGGATTAACACCACTGTCACTTCAGTAGCTTGGGCAAGACATTGCCGACAGCTGTTTTACTAGGTAGGTACCACAAGGTACTTGCGTTATTTATTGTAATGCTGGTCTGAAAGCTGCCTGGCGTGTAATGCTTGCAGGCATTCACCTCTGTTTTCTTACATGCTGTGTAGAGGCAGAAGTAGGGTCTGAATCTAAGATCCAGATCGCACCAGGAATTGTGTGATGCAGCAGCAGCCTCACTTAAGTCAGTGAGTCTGATGTGAGCTGTCTAACCCAGGCTACTTCCTACTATGAAATTTCTTTTCTACTCTCAAATTTATTGCAGGAGCTGAGCAAATTTTTCTAATGCTCACATAAATGATATTTGATTATTTTTTATGGTTAGGGATGTGCAAAGTCAATTAATCTGAAGCAAATGACCAGAAGCAGCGTTGAAGGAATGTGTCAGAGTAAGCTGAGAGGAGAATGTAGAGAACACACAGAGAAGTAGCACAGAAAAAGGGAAGAAAAGAGCAATGCGGAGCAGCATTCAGTTTGGCAAATGCTATTAGAATGTCGGGGACAAACCTCTCAATATAATCTACGGCTAATACCAGGGCTAGGAACATAGCCACAGCTATTTTGTCTAAATATGCCCATCTGGCAAACAAAATTAATAGCCTATTCTGCAGCTTTTGCTTCAGGGACTCAGGGGACTTATTCATTATTTGAGTGGTAAATAATTTTGAGAAGTGATTTTCTAGATACGGAGGGTATAAACTGTGTACGTTCCTAACTAGGTGGTGGATCTTGAGGGCCCGCTTCATCCTGCAGTGCTGAACATCCTTTGGTTTTGTTCTTGTAGTACTACTAGGTGCAGTTTTGGGGCAGGAAAATTGATTTTCTGTATCAGTTGATCTAATGGCAAAATCCTGGCTTTAAAACGGTTTGTGATGGAGCTTGAAGTGTGTCTTTTGTGAAGGTAACAAATGGCAGGGGTCGGGCTGCAGCCGTGGTTGAAGTGCTGTGGGGTTGTTGAAGCAGCTGTGGCAGCCGCAATGGAGGGAGAGCAGAGCTTCCCGGAAAGCGGGTACGCTTTCAGCTGCCCGGCAGAAGGAGAGGCGAGGTCCCCAGCAGCGCTCCGGGCCGTTATTAGGGCGCTAATGAGCAGAGGGGCAGGAGCAGTTTGCCCCGCTCTGGGGCTGACCCTGCGGACGGAGCTGGCGGTACTGCCCGCGGGGGCTCCGGCGGCGACCCCCGCCCCGGCGCGGCTGCTCCCCGCTCCCCGGGCGCCTTGGGCCGGTCTCCTCCGCCAGCCGAGTGCCGGCAGAGGGCGCTCTGCTCCTAACCATGGAGGAGGCGCTTTCCCGTGCTCCTGAGAAACCTAAACAGATTGGAAAAGTTTCCAGCGCAACATATTTGAAGAAACTCTTCATCGGTTATGTTTAGTTCAGTGCAGCATATTTTTAACTTCCGCGGCAGGGATAACAGCCCCTTTCCTACGCGCCGCTCTTAGCGGGCTGGCCGACAGCGTGGGACGTCAAGTGGCGCAAAGGTAGAGGGTTTGGGTGTTCCTGCTCCCAGCGCAGCGGGACAGGGAGAGCACAGCTGCCGCAGGAGACGCGCTCGTCAGATTTACAGTAGGAAACCTAAAAATATCGTGGAGGGCGGCACGGTTAGAGACCTCCTCGGTGCGGGAGCAGACTCGCAGCTGTACCGTGAGTGTCACTTGGAGATGAGGCGCGGGAAGGTTGCGCTTTTGGAAGCTGCTTTGCCTCAGATTTGGGGGCGCTGACTTCACTCACGGTAGCTTTTGCCCCTCGGGGGAAGACGAACCGCTCGGTCCCGGGCTGCCGGGGTCTCCCCCGCCGCCGGGGAGGGGGAGCGGGCGGCGGGTCGGGCCGGGCCGCGGCTCCGCGCCGCAGGTGGAGGCGCCCGGGCGCCTCTCGGCGGGGCCGGGCCGGGCCGCGGCGGGGGCGGGCGCTGCCAGCAGCCTCTGGGACCTTGGCNTCCCCTAGCGGGTTCCCGTGCCGGGCCCCGCGGGCGGCTCCCGCGGAGGGGCTGGCTGGGTTGAGCGCAAGCGGGGGCGGCCGCGGGGCGAGGGTCGTCCGAGAGGGCAGCGGCGCGGGCTGTTGTAGGGCCCGTGGGGAACCCGGGCACCGGCACCTGCGGGGTACCGCGGTCCGGTGTGTTCCGCCGGTTGTGGCTCTCGGCAGTGCCTGGCGAGGGGGGAGAAAGAATCCTCCTTCTCTTACTGCCATGGTTGACTGAAACTTTTGAGTGCCAAAAGCATCCAGGAGTGCTAAAGGTCTCGGGACGGAGGGGGACCTCTTAATTGTTCTGGAGGGAGGGAGGAAACCACTTAGTTGTGTAAGGAATCCCTATTATGTTTAGTCGACAGGTGCAAGAACTGTTTGGATAGATGGTTTTCCTTTGGGGCATCTGACCTTTTAGAAAGAGGTACTTTTTTTTTTCAGGAGAGATTTGGATGTGGGGCTCTGCAAAACAGTGCGGAGCTGGCTGGGGGGGAGGGCGGGCTGTTCGTCTCTGTGTGCGTGTGTATTGGGGTGCGTGGAGTCTGTACTAGTTTGAGATCACTCGGGTAATGCAAAAGAAGCATTGACAGTAGGAATTAACAGAATTAGCAGCATTATTACATGATATTTTTTCTTGTTGGCAATTTTAAAATGAAGTTTTTAGTAAAAGCGACTGACAGTTTCATGTTGGCCCTGTAATGGTGATGACCGTGAAATTGATGGATTTTCTCTGTTTTTCTCTGCCCTGATCACTTAGTCTCTGAGCTGTTATGATCAGAGCTTTTAAAGACAGTGCAAATGACTGCTGAAGTCCCAGGGCTGGGCTCTCAGCTTTGAGTGGGGGGAAGTGCCGGAACAGTACATCAGAAATCCTGTGCTCCTTGGCTCAAGATGGGAGGGGTTCCCAGTTTGATAGATTGACTTACATTCAGGAGATAATTGAACTTGCCCGCTATTGCGAGCTTCCCTGAGTCTCTCATTTCCCCCCCTTTCTGTTCCTTAATTGGAACTACCTCACCCTGCAGGCTGTGCTCATGGCATGCACTGTGTGTCTGCTTCTCTGGCCAGCACAGAACTCCGGTGTTTGCATTGCGTTTCTTCCAAAGGCTGGTTCCATGCCTTTGCCCAGTTTGCTTTAGTCATTGAAATTCTGGCGGAGCCCACTTGATTTTGTTTGTAACTTGAAACAATTTCTCTCAGCAGAGCCTCAAGGCACGAGGATGGCCAGCCCTAAAGCCACAGGGCTCTCCTGGGAGATCGCTTGGCTTGCTATTGCTATCTATGCTCATCTACAGGTAGGTCATGAACTTGTTGCTATTGTCATGCCTGGTCCTTTATCACAGGATCTTGCTGCACACTTTGAATTACTGTTTTTTTTTTTTTAAACAGAAAACTGCTGAAGGAGCTGCACTGTAAATAAAAGGCTCCTGATGAGAAGGTTTTCCTTTCACTGAACTGAATTTCAAAGACATCCATCTGGGAAATTAATATTCTCTCTCTTCCTAGTAATATTCTACCTGTCTCTGCTATACGGGGGCCGAAGGGAGATCTTGCCAGATGTGCAATGCCATGGGTCTTTCTAGGCAGCACAGCTGCTCTTAGCTCCCACGAGGTTTAGCACCTGATAAATGTTAAGATACTGTAAGTGACAAGGGTTATATAAATACCTGGGTAGAAACATCTAAAGCACTTAGAAATCAGTGTCGAGGGAGAAGGTGGTCCAAAAAGGTCTTTGCTTCAAGTGTTCAATGAATGCAGGAACCATGGAGGAAAACCATAGCTGCCAACTGATCTATTGCCTGACACACGAGCCTAATCAGTTCCAAGAAGTGAGTATTTCAAGAAATATGGTGTGCTGGCATGAAGCAGAGATGTTGTTATACTATGTCATTCTCTGTACTGATAGTTCCCGCAGCACAGAATGGTTCAAGGATTCTTCAGTCTTCAATACACCCAAATGCAGAAATCCTTAGAAAAGGACAGCGAAATAAACTGAAGAATATTTTTTTAAAGTGTTGCAGTAGTTTTTGATGAAAAAGTAAAATATTGGTTTTAAATAAAATCAGTGATGCTGTTTACTGTAGGACTGTTGTGTACTGTTTGTACTATTGCAATGCTGAGAAAGGGGAGTTTCAAACTGGAGCCTGGTGTGCTGGGCATTATATAAACATACATCCAGAAGAATTTTGAATTGGAGGATAATACAGCAGGGAAAAGTAAATTCAAAAGGAGCATGAAGAACTGAGTAGACTGTACTAGACAGTGGATTAACCTATGACCCATTTAGGGTGGTCTTTGAGGTTTATGGCAGTGAGAATGGGGCTCCAACCCCCTCTCAGTAGCACTGCTGAGTCTGCTGTGTGCTGCGAGTCATTTGGCAGCTGCCCATTGATGAACACCTCCTGTATCTGTATTATGGTTGCAGCTAGTCATTAAAGCACACTGGTTACTTGAATAAAGGTCTCCCCATTAAAGTAAAGATTATTACTCGTATTGATTGTGCAGTAAAACGCAGTGCATTCAGTGCGTGTCCAAGCAGATAGGGCAACAGTGAGATCTGCTTTTTGCTTGTGTTTCTTGCGTAAGAACAAAAATGTTCCTGCTTTGCTGTGCCAGTTCAGCTTGTATTTTTGTGTGCAAGCAGTTGAGCGATGCTGTTATAACTGGCCCTGTAAAACACTCAAAGGAGCGTGTAAAGTTCACTTAATAGTTCTGCTCAAGATGAGAGTAGAAGTTCAGAGAAAGGAAATATCAACTTTGTCTTTGGGCCTTTTGGTTATGAAGAGACTCTTTTTTTTTTTTTCTTTTACAATATTTTTCCTGTAGTTTTTCTTTCATATTTTTCTTATTGTAGAACTGGAACCAGTAGTAGCATAGTTTCCTCTTCTCCACAAATGGCTTGGCAGAGCTTCACTTGTCTCTTTATAATAAAAACAACCCAAACACATTGTAGTAATCAATAGGCTATTGTGAGTAGCTTTATGAACATTTCAGTCCAGGTCATTTTTTTGGGTCTTGATTGTCCTTTAAAATATTCTAATCTATTTGGCATATTTGAGTCATTAGCACTTAACCCCAATCTTGTAGGAGGCCCTTCTGCTCCTAAGTTTTAGGTGTTTTATCACAATTTTAGGCACATTAAAGGTATTTTATATTATTTAACATAACATTTTTGGTATCCAATAACCATTAATTCTTTAATTGGCTGCTTGGGGCCATACTATATGGACCACACACAGTCATTCTACCCTAATATTGTACCATAGCTTCCACTTGTGTTGTTTTTGGCTATTAGAGTGCTTGTGTCTGGAGCTAATCAATTAGAAACAATTGGATGCTGGGCAAGGTCACAAGTCTATGTCATGTCACTTATGTGCAATTGATTAATTTCATCCTGCTTGAGGCAGGTACAGAATAAAATAATGACCATTTTAAAAGAATGTGGTGGAAATGTGGTATGAATGTAACGCAAAGAAAACTTTAACATGAGAAGTTGTGAAAAAGAGGTAGCTGTTACTGAGAAGAAATGAAAGTTAACTTTGGTTAGAGGAGCCCTTTCTGGTTCTTTATGGCATGGTAACAAGCGCAGCACGGTGTTTAGCTAGGCTCCAGACTCAACTCTGCCCTTACAAATGTGCAGCGTCTCAAGCCTGACGACGTTTTGTCAAGGGCAGGTTGGTCGCTACACTAATAGATAAGTTAGATGTTGTAGGATAACCCAATGAGTAGTTTACCACTGAGCGTTGCTGAGCTGCCTGGTCATTAAAGCTGTTCCGTGACCAAGAGCAGTGGCACAAATGACTTGGGAGGTGATTGCTTATGGGCTAGTGTTGGCTGTGTTCTTCTGCAGACATGGAGCGTACTTTTTCTGATGTGTGCCAACATAAATGAAACTAATGGAACTGCAGTAGTCTAAAGCCAATCATAATCCAAGCAAATAATGTCTGTATGGTGTGGGGTTTTTTTATTAAAAACAAGCAACCTCACCCCCAAATGGTAGCAGCGACATGGAATAATTCGCTGTTTCTAAAGATTTAAATGATGCATGTATCCAAAGAAGTTACCATATTTTGCAGGCTATATGTGTTTGGACATTAACTATATCCTTGACCTTGAATGTAGCTATTCATGTGTATTTATTGCTGAATATGGCGTAAAAGGCTCTCTGTTTTTCTCACATAGTAGCAGGTGAGCTATCAATACGGATTTTGGGACACTGTTAATTTAATAAACAAAACAGACGTATCCAATTTTGCCATTAAAGTGATCTCATAAGTACATATGGCTCCATATTGGTAACTGAAAAGGCAGGATGTTCAGCCTGGTAACTAGCTCTTTCTTAACCTTGTAGTAATATTTTATTACACTATTGAACTAGATGCTGTTATATTTATTATGAAATGCATGTAAGACTCTATATCTGCATACACTTACTAATGGATTAATGTCAGCAAGAAATGATGGCTAGCAGATTCGTGTAGACAAATATGTCATCAAGAATTTTACACATGGATTCATTTTAGATTTATTCTCTAGTATGTTGTTTACAATTCAGGAATACGCTGGTATTTTCTTAGCTTCCTGCAGTCCAAAATAAACCCTCTACAAGTCAGTGCATTTCACCTCCAAGGACCGTGGGGTTGCTAATGTCTGGGGAGGGACTAACAGCAAAGACACCATGTCTGGATATTTATGAAGCATTAGCTCTGGGTTTCTGTGTAGGGGAAAGTTTCATAGGTCACATCTTCATTGAATAAACTGTTGGTTGCTCCCATGATTTATGTTTCTGCAATCCCTGCCTGCATTATGTTTTTTTCTAACTATCAGTGATATTTTGGATATAAAGGATATACATGCTGAAAACATTATCTTATTCAAAATGATTCTGCCATAACCAATATGCCAAAAACTACCAACATAGTAAATGCTTTTAAGGCTGAGTTTCGCAAGGCCAAAAATCTGATGTCCATTATATGACATAGTGGGCTTGGAGACCGTCTTTGTGGAAAACCTTTGGAATATTGTTTTACAGTCACTGAATGCATTGTACACCGATGGACAGAAAACAGATTATGATCTACATGCCATACAATAGTAAGGATTCTTAAATCTGCAGTAACTTTAATAAAAAAGTATCAGGATGAGATTTGCAAGTCCAGAGTTAAATCTGAAGCAGTTCTGCTTTTTTTGTAGGCAGGTTGCAATTCTGCACCCATCTGGAGTTTTGCCATCAGTCTCCATAGGCCTTTGGTTTTAGTCTTAGTTTGAAGATTGAAATGCTTTACTATAGACAAGTAACACTTTTGAGACTCTGTAGAAACATTCTGACTTAAAATATTCATTGTCATTGACAAGGTTGTAACTCAGTGACGGCATTATCTAAAAACTTATGTAAGCTTCTAAGCTTGCTTTGAATTAATGACTATTAATGATTGCTCAGCCAGTGCTCATAGGGTCTGAACTGCTGTTACCACCGATTTACAATTGAAAAGAGTTGAATTGCCAAAAAAATTGTAATGAACCTGTCTGATGACTTGAGACACAAACTGTGGATGAATGCTTATTTTTTTAAATGCACTGATGAAAAATTTAATTCGACTATGGGAGATGACCAAAAGTACAGATGATATCGGTGAAGGGATCCTTTTACTATCTCATTTGCTTGTTTTAATTTTCTCAGTAAATATTTTTATTGTAGCTATTATGAGAGGTGCTTGTAGTGATACAACTCGGGGAAAATCAGCTCAAGCATGGTCCAAACCCGTTCATTCCCATGTGGCAAAGGTAGCTTTCAAATTCTGTGTCTACAATTTCAGACATGGCTATCAGTGCTCACTGTGATGATGATTTTTATTGAGTTTACACTAAAAATTGGGCAGAGATTCTCAAATCAGTTGTGTGTAGAGCTGCAAATTGCAGGTTCCAAAATGAAGTATCCAAAAGTCAACTGCTTTTAGAGAAGCCTCCAGTGCAAGAATAATTTCTCACAACAACCAGTGGCTTCTAATGTCTCTTTAAAAAGTAGTGAAGAAATGAAAGAATAGCTCTAGGATAATCTGGATTATCTTTGGTTTTAGCAGATACTTGAACACTTAGTCATGTATAATTACTCATTCAGATCTGCTTAGGGCAGCTGGATCCTCCATATTCCTTACCAAATTGGGACATAAATGGCACTGAGGTGGCAGTTTTGCACAGTGCACCAAATTCCATCCCTGCCTTTGCGCCACAGAAAACGTACATGATTGATTGTACTGTTGTTAAAGCCCTTCTAATGTTCATTCAGAAATCATGATTTGTCCATCCAAAATAATGAG
Organism: Chionis minor; assembly: GCA_013398295.1. NCBI lineage: Eukaryota > Metazoa > Chordata > Aves > Charadriiformes > Chionidae > Chionis > Chionis minor. The sequence goes on from VZSF01004641.1 coordinate 2,090,720, forward strand.
TTTTGCTTCAAAAGAACATATATTTTAAAATCTGAGTCCTTTTTATTTGCTTTTACTTCTAAACCTGTAGGGTTCACACATTTATTTATGTCTTCATCTGCAATTTTTGGGCTTGAAGCTTTCCTTAAAATAGTTCTCCATGCTCACCTGAATCCAGGAGCTGGGGTTTAAGTAAACACGAAATATAATGAGGCTTGCAATGAAGTAGTAAAATATAATAATTTCAGTGATAGTGGGAGCAGATTTATAATTGTGCCTCTATAGTTATGTTGTAAGGCTATGCAAGAAATCTTTGGGCATGAGTTATATCATACTCTGAAAATGTTGTACTTTCCTGTTAAGTCCGTGTGGCGGTAAGATTTTGTATAGCTGGTAATACTGATGATAAAGTCTTGCGGCTGTGGACAGTCCAACACAGTCTTAATTGAACAATTCCACTGTAATTCTTATTATGCAAAATCTCTGTAAAACAGAGCGAGTTTGTGCATGGTGAAAGAGCGCGTTTGTTTTTGAAGTACAGTTTGTTAGTGAGCACAACATTCCAGACGGCACATTGGATATAGCCATGGCAACTCTGGAGAGACAACTAAGACCTACGTAGGAACTGTATAGCACCGTGGTTCTGATATGCCCTCTGCACTCACTTCATTGTCACTGACAGATAAATAAGTCCTTTAGGTTTTGAAAGCATATATATAGCTTTCCCATAAAAGAACTTTTCCTTATATTAGCTGAAGTACGTAGACTGTCAAGTGCTTTTGAATTTAAGGGTCATATTTTCAAAATGGCCTTACTCCAACTTCTAGGAAGAAGTACACTTCTACAAACTCATTTTTTGATGACTGTCAGCTATGCAAGGGTGCTAAACTTAATGCAGATATAGCAGCATTTTCAGAAGGGTCTGTGTTATGTGCCTTTGTTTTGATGACTTTCAGTAAGACTTGAGACATAAGTTAAATGCAAACACCGGTAAGTACTTAACTGTACTGGTGTGTGCTTGAATGGATTTTTTGAAACAAGTAACAAGATAAATTTCAATTAATCCAATGAGAAGCCGGTATTAGGTGCCTCAGGTATTTCCAAAAGTCTGGCTAAGCATTTCTCATCATATTTAGCTGATTGAACCGAAACTTTCCCCTTTAAAACTCTTTTGAAAGAATAAGTTTCTGGTGTGTAAATTCACCTGGGGTGTATAGTATTTGGTAACAGTTGAGAAATGCAAGTACAAGCGTCGTGTTTATAAAGGGAGGGCAGTTTTTGAAAACTTGGCCTAATATATCCCTTCCAAACAGCATATTACATAAAATGTTTAGGAACAATATTATTTCTGTTTCTAATTTTATATTTATTAGATTTAACATCATTATGGAGAGAAAATGAGAACAGTATTCTCAGTCTGTTTTGAGAAATGTGGTTTCCAAGAATTATCAGTTTGTCATGCTTCTGGATCCACTAGAAACACAGTGAATGCAAGTCAGCTTGACTAAATAGTGAAACAATATTAAAAATGCATTTACGATTGCAATTACTAGATTGTTGTTGTATGCTAACTGTTGTCATTTTTGTCACGGTGGGAGGTTTCAACTGGTTAAAGACGCTATTTTGTAGCATTAAGTGAAGCATTTGTTTATATGTGGAAACATGGATTTCTGTATTTATGTAATGTTTTTTCTGTCATCAGGTGCTCTGCCCAAAATCAAAGCTGCTTAAAATTTATAGGATACAAACTCTTGTCAGTACATGCCAGCAGAACAGGGTATTGTTTCTAGTGTGCATACGTGAAAGGACCTATAGAGGCTCACTCTATAGTAAATGCAGAATTAAAGAAGTGAGTTTGAGCCACCTGATCTATTGCCTTTTAGTATCATAGAAGTAAGATGATGTGGGCACGCTTGCACTGCCACAGAATGCGAAGAGTAAGGGATTGTGTTCTCTCAAGCTCTGTTTGACAATAAACGTTTCCTGGCCTGCACCTTGCAGAAGCTCTGAGGAGGCTGCAGAAACTGGCTGTATTTCCAGTTGGCTGATTCAGCAAGAAACTAACTAGCTCCAAAAAAAAATTCGCCCCTTCTTGTTGGAGTTTCTCTGCTTGTATTTGTCATTGCTCCAGGCCATCTACTGGCATGGAGAGATGTGAAAGGACAATGCAAGCATGGGTCCGATACATTCGGATTCGCCTGTTCTGATGGAAGTTTTTCTTGTTTTCCCAGCTACTGCAGCCTGTTGTTGTAGCAGCGGTGTGGAAGCAGACGGCTAAACAAGCTCAGTGCTCTCTGTGGATGTATAACAAATGAAATATCCTAAAATATGGTTTGGCTTCCTCTCTTGAGTCTCCTTTTATTAGATGTTTTCAAAGTCTTATTAGTCATCTGGTGTTTTGTTTTCCTGAGTCTCCAAATAGTTTTGAACTGTTCCCTGGTTGACTAACATGGATGTTGGCTGAAAAAGCCAATAGCATCGTAGTGTCTTGAGTATTGCCTGCTTGGTAGATGATGTTCTAGTTGGAAACTGCCAGGTATATCCAACGTAGTACTGATTCTTTCAGCTGACCTAATGAACATTTTTGTTAGAAAGCAGAAGTGGGAATACGTCTATCACTGGAGAGGTGCTGTGGATGCTGTATGCTATGTAGGGATTTTGCTAATGCCACTAACTGATAAGACTGCTCAAACAGGCTCTGTTTTTGTGGCCTGATTTTACAACTTTATTTATATGAATATAAGGTGCTTTGTGTGACTAAAAATTACACTTTTCCTCTAGACCAGTGAATCTCAGGGAAGTCTTTTCACGGAACAATCAGCTTGGAGTTTGGCAGCAGTTAACAGTGCAAATTGAATGGTAGGAAATGCTATGAATGGAAGGTGTAGAACAAAGCAAAGAGTATTGTCCTTTCACTGTGTGGTTCCTGGTTTGCCCACACCTGAGTACTGTATATGGTTCTGATCTCTGTATGAATGGGGTGGAAAGGCTGGACAGGGATCAGCTGGTAACTTCTTTCTTCCGCTATAAGAACTAAGAGCCATTAAATAAAATGACTAGGAGGCAGATTCAAAACATTACATGGAGGACAACCGTCTTTCATTGATCTTTGGCACTGCTTGCCATAGGGTTTTTTTGAGTAGAAGGTTACCTGGATTTCAGGAGAGACTAGATGAGTACTGGGAAGATCTACTAAGTACTACTATATAGACAAACCACAGCAGGCTAAGAAAAGTAGGTGGCTTCTGGAAGGTAGTCCAGGGAAGTATTGTACATCCTTGCTCTGGGCATGCTCTTTGAGTGTCCAGTTATGGCTGCTGTCGGAAGCTGATGAGCTAGATGGATCCTTGGTCTGAACGAGTTCAGCTGTTCTTATGTCATTTTGATGTTCCTTGGGGCTACACCTGAGGATCATCGAACTAGCAGTTAGAACCAATCCTAGACCTACTGTCACTTATGACTCATTTAAAAACTAATGTTCAATAAATAAATTCTCCAAACTCCAGGTGTATTTGGAAGTATGTTCTGAACTTGATCAAAACCAATGTAGGTGCTTACCTTCTGAGTTTCTTTGTGTCTGCCTGGAATATTATATTTTACAACATTGTTATTAATTTTTTTCTTTACTAAGATTTTTGTTATGTTTCTAGTGTGTTTTCAAATTTTAATTGTTTTGAATGATTTTTAAAGTATGCAAGGAAATTTGGGTCATCCTGCTTAATTGCTGGAGTAGTTTCTTGTTTTTAAACAAACTAGTATTTCCTTGAGTAAGATAAATAGTGAAATGGCTTCTGATACCTTACTAAACAAGGCTTGGCTTAAATTCCACTTTCATTATGTGGTCAGTCCTTCCCTAAGACACAAATATTCCAGACATTTTCCCTGAATGAGTGAGCCTTTGGCCCAGTGTGAAACTGCGCACCCAAATGCTTTTCCCATTTCCTCTTCCTACCTCTTTCAGTTAAATTTTGAACACAATAGGTTGGTTAAAACTGTAAGAAAACCTCCAGAATGCCATCTTAATGTATGGGTTTTTACCATGCAGCTGTTTATCTTCTACTAAGAGGAAACTATAAATGTATTTTTAATGCCAGGAGCTGGGCTTAAAATGCCATTACTTATCCAGTGGGAATAGATTTGAAAATTAGGAAGGAATTAGATCAGTAGGCAAATACATTTTACTTAATGTTTCAAGTCTCGTGGGCCTTTCAAATATCCTGTTAGTATCACCTGTTCTTAACGTGCAACCTTTTAAATCTTTACTTAGTCTTAAATAGCCATGTTACTTTGAAAGCGAAAACTTTCTGTGTATTTTTAATTTTTATTTATGAGCTGAATTTTACTATTTAAAAAACTTGCACTGTTTCTCCAAGGGCAACAGAGATGTACTGGGAACACTAATCTTTTCTTGGAGAAAACTTCCTCCTGTAGATAACCATCTTGAGAAGGGCCTTAGCTGGGATAACAGAACATGTGGCTCTTGTTCTGATCTTTTGAACTTGCTTGAATTATGTCCTTGGCAAACACTAGTGATGTATTTGTTTATAATTGCTTATTTTTCTTGCTGAATTTAGACCTCTGTGAGCCATTTATCATGTGTCACATAGAAGCCGCTATTTAGAAATGGGGAAAATGTAGGAATTGTAGACTTTTTAATTATTTCAAATGTTAAGGCCAGTCCTTGAGACCACTGAAGAAAAGACCTTGTACTCTTCAACTGTACGATAGGAGCGTCCCATCATTCCTTGTCTATCTAAAGTTCACACGGAGTCGGTGGTAGTATGAGGACTCTCAGCCTAGGTGCTATAAAACCTCAGTCCTGAAAAAGATCCAGGCTGGGGAGCCCTGTGGACTTCATTAGGTTACTGTGTCACAAGTGAGGCCTTATTTTGTAAAATTCAGGCTTTCTACTTCAACAGTACAACATCCTGTACTTGACTAACAGTGCCAGTGAAGTCTGTAGGCACTTTGCTGGAGACATCAGTGGGAGTTTTTCCTGAGTAAGACCTGCCCATAGGAAGCAAACTGAGGCTGAATTTCATTAGTGTGAACTAGTTGGTTATCATATTTCTTGTTGTGTGGTGTGAATTGTTTCATCTCTCTTCATGGAACTGCTAAAGACAGATGGCATTTAAAGCTTTGTCTGCAGCTGTTAGTTTTTTTTGAAAATTGACTGTGTTTATCCCTCTGGAAAAAACCCAGATAATAAAAAAGATAATTTGCCTGTTGCTTATAAACCTTGCAAAATTTGAAATTATTTCCATTTTTTTTACATGTCACTTTTTTTATTGTGTGTCATTGAAGACCATTTTATCAGGTGTTCCAGGCCATCCCTGTTGGCAGGAATTTCTCTGAACTGCTGCAGAGGGAAACATCAAAACCAGTCCTTAGAGCATGTACGCTATTTTTCAGCAGAACTGAAGCAGGACACGGAAATTCACTTTTTAAAAATAAATGTGACTGTTTGCCAGACTTACTATATTCAGAAGATTCCTTTGAACCTTTGAAGGGGTTGCACTCTCCACCGCATGGTGCAGTTCTGCTAATGAAAACAGAGGGAAATGCAAGCACACCGTAAATAAGGAAGATATAGACAGTTGATTTCTACATGTAGCATTTTGTCTGTGCATATGAAAATTGACATCATGGTGTTGGAATGTTGACCGTGTTTTGCATTTTGCTAGCTGCTTTTACTGGAAAGCATGTGTTTCAAAGGGAGTTTTCAATTTTTAGAAGTCTTTGCCTCCATAATAGCCTGGTCTTATTTTGAATGTAGACTTCAGCTATGAATAAAATTTAACTCATGAAGCAAGAGATTCCTCTGGCACAAAATGTGAATGAATTATGCAAACATTAACCAGCAATGTGCATGTCTGGATCAGAATAGTCAAAGCCAACCTTTAGGTTCCACTGTTACCAGTCAACATTGTCTTACTCGGTTGAGGAATGCCTTACTGTGAGAGTGAGGTTACTGAGTTCTGAGGAACCTCCTCTCAAGAAAAGCTGTATTATGTGTGCAGTTAGCTGCACAAAACCCATCCTTTGTGAGGAATTTTCACTAATGTGCTTTCTTAGCTCCAGATGAGTCTGAAAGGAGCTGAGAAGTGAAGAAAACAGTCTAGCAGCAATGAAAAAGAGGCACTAGCCCTTCATCTTGAGAGTAATCATCCAGATAAAATAGGCAAAATTCAATTAGATTATCTTTCAGTAATGGGCTGGCCTCTCTTTTCAACCTTAATAATCCAACTAATTTTCCCAGAGTTTCAGGGTTATATACTCTCTAGAAAGTTGGCAACCCAAGTTTCCCATGTCATCAACTCTATCCAGTCTCCTGAGAGAAGAGCTTCCTGGTGCAACATCCTTCCACCTGCTAGTTCTTCCCCAGCTCTTCTCAAAATCGGACCACTCTGAACCTCTTCATGAAATTATTCCATGCTACTTAAGCAGTATTCCTATTTTTATAATAATGTGATTCCTCGAGTGATGTGAGGCAGGTCCAGTTCCATTAACTTGCCCTTGGGATGAAGGACTCAAATTCTTGGTGGTATTTTCAGTGTCTGAGGTTGATGGGTTTGAAAGAGTTAGACAACTGCGTTAGTCTGCAAAAAAATTACATCTGCATTTTCAAGTTAAATCAAAAGTACCTAGTACCTGTCAAAGTGTATATGCCTTTGCACAGAAAATACAGCTTTTTTTTTTTTAAAGGAGCATTTAACAGCCCTAAAAAAAATTAGAATTCCCCTTTTTAGGTTGTGATGTGCAACGCTGAAAGCCTAAATTCACTGCTAAAGTTTTAGACTTTATTCCTATATATATGCTATATGGAAATATGTGCATGTACACTGTATGTAATTTTACTAACAAAGTCTCAGGCAAACTGAGATTGGCTTTAGATGAGTTTTATTCTGAATTAAGTGTTAGATAGCTGCAGGCTCCTGATGGACTCTTCTCTGCGTATAACTTACAGGGCTGCTGTAAAAAAAATACACAGATATTTACCATGGTGGTGTTTGGTGGGTTTTTTTTTTTGAGAAAGTAGACACAATCAGATCTTTCTGCCCACCTAAATGAGAACATGGGTCAAGAAAAATGAGGAATGATGGTCCATGTTGAAGGGTGATGCAGCTTGCTAGGATGAATACCTGCTTGATCTGGGGTCTGCAGTGCCATGAGTGGTCTCCTAAAATGGAGGCCTGCTTGCCTGATCTATCTTTTGTGTTGGAATTAGCTTTTTTAATTGAGTAGTTTAGAAGAAAATCCTTTTCAGAGCTGCATAATTACTATTAAATAGGTCGTACGTTATATATGGAGGGCTTGAGTTGAAAAATTTAGATTGATGGGGGCAAGCTTGATTCTAATGGATCTTGCTTTCAGAAGCTGCTGTTACTCTTTGTGGAGGCGTTAACAGAACTTAAGTTCCCTTCATTCATACTCGGTAAGTTCTGCTCAGCTTTCAAAATGCTGATGTAGCTCATCTACGTCCGTTCCTGTGTTCAGAGGGCTGCTGGAGCAGCCTGTGCTGTTTGTGGGGGCCGTTAGTGCCAGAGGATCTCTGCTGCAGTAGTTATTTTTCTCTGTCTGTGCGTTTGCATGAGGATTGGGGTGGTACTCGGCTCTTCTGCAAGGTACTGTGCTTGCAAAGACCTTTCAGTGGGATCAGTCCATTCATTGCTGCTATGGAGGGCACATAAGAGCTCACATTTTTCAGACACATGTAAACTGACTTACAGGGCTCTCATCTATCCATTATTTTCCTGTCTCTTGTACATAAAAAAGTAAACCTTAACCAGTTGAAAATATATTAATAATTATTCTTAATACTTCATCAGAACACTTCGATGTAAACAGTTAAATTTTACATCTCAAATGTTCAATTATTAATTGTCTTAATAGCTACCTATGACTTTTATTGGTTATTTCTAGAATCCTATTTCAAGCATAGCATGATTTGTGCAAGCCTTATTGTTAGGGGTGAAATTTAAACTTTATTAGGATTAAGTGTTTAATAGTATAATTTGCTGCATATGTTGCAAATACAAGCTGCTATGAATAGATCCTCTGTAAAAAAAAAAAAAGGCATTTGATATGTTATGTATGGACTTAAATCCAATATGTTATTATCTTTAACTAAAGGAAATTATAAGAAGAGATTTGCGGAGAAGGGTTTATTCTATTAAGTTTAATTTCTTTAAAACATTTCTCAACTGAAGTTGAATTTGGTTTTTGTACTTTGAGTTTATTTAAAATGTGTTGTATATAACTTCCTTTGTTCCTTGAATATTTTTCTGAAAATAGTACAAATTGCCTAGTTTTCATGTATGTGAGGAGAAAAATAGTAGCAGTAGTAGGTAGGATATTTAAGTGGGGTGCCTTGGCTTCCTATTTGTCCCCTCACAGAGTTGAGAATTTAAGTGCAAAGTTTCCATTATATTACTGGAAATTTTTAATGTAACTTTTATACCTTGTAAAGAACTGAGAGGAAGGCTTTTTTCTACGTGTCTTCAGCTCTCAGCAAGCAGTAGTACAGAACACATTGGTTTAGAATAGGTATCAGGTTTTGGCTTGATGCTGAAGGAACAAAATTTGAAAGGCAGCACAGCCCTGTGTTTTCCTAGTCTGCATGAGGCATTTGATTAATCTGTGAAATGATGGTGATTGGTTTGGATTCTTATGGCTTTTTGGCAATTTGGAATGATTTTGTGTTTGTAAATGGCAGGAAAATAGTTTTGGCTTATTTTGAGATTCAGAGACCATATTAAATCTTCTTGGCATTGTCCCATACGGACTTTTACAGTGTGTAGTTGCTTCTCTGAAGATTTTATTTAAGTAGGTAATCGGGCTTTTTTGAGAAATTGTTATTTTTTTTTAATAGAATGATTTGCAGTCAGCCCCTTCCTTTGTTATTAAAGCTAGAGTAACAGAATCACGGAAATCGTTGCATGCATCATCTTAACTATAAGAAAAGAAAAGCATATAGGGAAGGGACAAATCTCATTCAGTCATTTTTGGATGGTTTTCTGCAAGAGGGCAACAAATTTCAGACCTTGTGTGGATGTGTAGGATTCCCTTCAGCCTTTCTACCAGGAACTATAAAAAGCTTGTATAAAGGCATAGAATAATTACAGCCTGAGTCAGGCCAGCAAGTTGGCTTTTTTCACTATAATCAGGATAAAAGAACATCTCTCTTGGCAAAAAGGACTGGGCTCTGAAATAGAGATGTTCTGGACTGATAATTCCAAGTACAGCCAAACTCGCGGAGAAATACACAGGTTAAGATTTATACTCGGGTCTTGTTATTTTAAAATAGATGCTCTTTAGGCTTCATATAATAACATTTTACTCTCTATAGAATGCAGAAGAAGCCAGGCCTGTAAAAAGTGCAAATGAAAATAGGATTACTGCCACAGTTAACTTCGGCATGACTTAACTGTGAGAGTGGGACTATATCTTCTTGTTTACAATTTGTAAAGCAGTGGAGAATGTGACGAGATGTATAATTATGCAGGATAAGAATAGATCAACTGAATCATGAAAAGCACAGTATTTCACATCACACTCTGCAAATTCACTAGATTGTGTAGATTCTAGTGTCATGGTTGTCTTCAGTCTGAGCAGTCAAAGATATATAGGGCGAAAGGAATCCTCTGCAATTAAATAAAAGGGCGGATGAATTTATTTCCCTGCCTTTGCACAGTCCATTGTTCTTGGATTCTGTCTGTATTTTGAAAAGTCTTAGAATGCTAAAGACAAACATATGAGAATCTGGAACCATGCTAAAGCTTTAGATATTGGACTGTTAGGGTTGGCCTCCTAGCTCACACTAGCTTGTACTGGCAAACTAAGAGCTGACTGCGGATAAGAAAATTCAGGGGAGGTTATTGCCACAGATCCATCCAAAAGTGCTTAGGAATAGTTGAAAAATATTCTGTCGGAATATTGCCCTTTCTGTAAATCTTTAAAATTAAACTACACCGTCAAGAATTCTGTTTAACCTTACGTGCAAATGGTAGCAGTAAAAGAGAAGCTGCTAGATATGCAAAAATAGGTGACTTTGCACTGTTGGTTAGAAATCAGAGTTGTATTGGGAACTCTGCATTTCCCCTTGCTCTTGCTGTTTTTAAAAGTAGTGAGTGGAGTATCCCTTGTCCTACAAGAGGTGTGGTAGCTTTTCAAAAAATAAGGTCAAGTGGACAAACCAAGATTATGTGTGCTCTTTTAGAATTCAGTATATAAAAGCTGCTTTTGAAAAGCTGTTGTGTAGTAGCTTTGCTACTTCTGAGAAAAACAGCGGTGCTCTCCACTTTGCTGAAGCAGGGGAGGCTGAATGACTCACCTTCTACAAGATGTCTATGTCACTTAGTGCTAATTGCTCATTTTGCATGCAAGACAAATGCATTAAAAGATTTAATTGTACCAGCAGCAACAAGAAAGGTCAGTCCCTCCACAGCCTTATCTGTATTGGTCAAGGTAGGAGGCCTTTTCAGTAGCTTGACTACAGCCTCTACTTAGAGTTTGGTTGTGTGTCTAACTTTTAGTTGCTGGTAAATTCCATGAAATGTCAGTAACTAGGTATATGCCGAAAAGTTACCATTCCTGCAGTTAGATTCTTCAAACTGCTAGAAAAGTAAAAGAAACAGGACAGTTTGTCTTACCAGCTATCTGCTATGCCATTGTAAGCTCCAATGCAGTATTCTAAAGGAGTAAAATTAGTCTGTTAAATTTCCCGTAGAAAGATAATCGTTATTGGAAAGCAATGCATGACTTATGATATGTCTCAATTCATCTGTCCTGGGAGCTATCCATTGTACGAACACATCTGCTTCTGTACACCCACACAGGATGGGAAGATATTCCTCCACAGGAAGGTCTTCCGTTCCCGAAGTATGCAGGTGGTATGTATTGGCAAATCGCATATTGTGGATGTGGTAGCCAAGTTCCCAGAGTAATGCACACATAGTGAAGCAATTCGCTCAACTTCAGCTGTTTGAGTGAGAATATGAGATGGGTGACTTGGAATATAATCACATGGCCTATCTTCCAATGTTCCTTCTGTATTACCTGTTTGAATTGCTTATACTTGCTACTGGTTGGATTTGAAATATAGACTGTTAGAGGGTTAAAAATGGTATGTTAGTGAGATCAGCCACAATGAAGGCACTTGGTGCTTAAAAAGTTTTAGAAGAAAATGCAGAGCATTTAAGAGGACATCATACTTCTTTTAATTCCAAAACACTAGGCCATGTCTTGCCTTTGAATTACAGATGTTCTTCAGTGTTCTCCATTCTTCATCTCTTTTTCTGTTGTCGTGTTCATTGAATGCCTTTTATGTAATCACCTGGATCATTTTAAAACCGCTTAATGAAACTTCTTTGCTGGTCATGGAAGATGAGTGATAAAGTTGTAGTGTTGAAACAAGGCTGATTAGAGCAGGCATCCTGTTCTGAATTAGCAGTTTCTATTTTCATTTTGTCTGACTTGCTCAGTTGTGTCTCTTCACATTTCAGCAATTCCGGTTCATTCAGAGGATTTATTTCATTCTTTCCAGCAGCAGATCCTGTGTTTATCTTTTTCTCACCTCAGTAAGAGCCCTTTCCCCTTCAACATATCAGTCCTCCAGAATTACTGTACACATCATGTAGAAGAACAAGAATGAGAGTCATTAAACTAATGACTATTAGTCTTAAAAGTTGTCAGTGAACAGATGCCTGTAGTGCCTGTTGTGAGCTTTTAACTGCTCTGCATTTTTACAGCTAAAGCATAATTATCTTAGTGGCGGCTTATTAGTAAGCGTACATGTGAAATACTGTCAGTTAATGCTAGCGGATGAATTGTGACCAGGAAGGACAATCTTCAGATTAATGGTAGGTCCTCTTTCATAGTTAGTCTTCTCTGATTTGGAGATTTTGCTTGTTTTGGGGGGTGCTGCTTCTTCTTTTGTTACATTGTTTGCTTATTTTTCACTTATTGACCTTTTTCTAGTCAGCCTTTGCTTTGTTAATGCTGGATGATGTGTCTGGCTCAATACAGCACACAGTTAAAACCTTGCCCTGCTTGAGATGCTTTCACTGCCAAGAGACAAAGGCGAAGTACACTTGGACAACAACCACCCCCTGTCCCCCCAGAAAAACGGAGAGGAAATGAGAAAATGGATAGATCAAAGATAACACGACTGGCATCACTGGACTGAGGGAGTAGTTAATCTGAGATTTAAATGAGGCTAAATTAAATATGTAACTGTGTGGGTGCATGCTTGGGGAAGTGAGTTGCAGTGTTGGAACAGTGGGCCTAGGTGAGGGAAAGCATTTCAACAGCAGCAAATCAGGTGGGAATGATGAAGATGCTGGAAGTCATGCAATAATCTCAAAGTGGTAGATGACAGCAGAGATGCTAAGAAGATAATTTCTTAGGGAAAAATGGCTTACTAGGAAGTAGCATGCTTTACCTCATGGTTGATGTATCGGTATTGCTGACATCAGTAGAGCACAAAAAGCTTAAAAGCTCTAGAGTATTTGCAAAAATGCATTTGACTTAAAGACTGCGTGCTGTGAACAGTTTCTTTCGGGAATTTCTCTTTAAAATTGTGCTGAAACAGGTGTGCACATGTGGAGGGCGCTTGGCTTGGCTGAAAGGCATTCACCTCATGTGCCTTATTAATAGCCTTAAACCAACATTCCTACAGTAGAGCCATGACCATTTAACTGCTTCCTTATTGTGAAAATGTGCCTGACCGAGTCAATGTGCTAGGCTGCTCAGTCCATAAACCCTGCAAAGGCTCTCAATGCAATGGAGAAAGAGGAGTAGACTGAGAACTGGGTTAATATCACTAAAATTATCAGAAGTGGTGGAAAACTAACAGTGGAAAAATCACTTTTTTTCCTCACCATGTGTTAGACACATTCCCATGCTTAGCTGTTGTAAATCATAAGTTACCCAAGAGTGAACATCTGGCTGTGGCATTCTCCACAGTCTAACTTTTTTCAGGTGAGAAAGGGTTCATCAGCTAGAGGTAACAGGGAGGAGAACCATTTTGAGTATTTACACTCATGTTCAGGGTGGTCTGTCTTTGTAACTAGGATTTTGGGACATCCTGTCACCCCCGTCCCTCTTTTAAGATATGTTGACAAGATGGGAGCAGGTGCTCCCAGCGCACCACTGAAAAAGGGGGATGAAGAACAGTGGCAGCCCAGGCTCTCCTGTTCCATGGGACAGCAGTACCAGGAGTGTCTCTATAAGGATTTTGGTCATTTGTGGGTGCTCTTAGGCCACCACACACCACCCCTGCCATCTTGTTTGAGGAAAAGGGATAAAATTATTTCTGATTATAAAGGACAGTGTAATATAGAACAGAAAAACCTCTATAGGTCATCTAAAGGCCTAGATCAGAAGCTAGGAAAATTCATAGCAAAAAAGTGTATGAAATTTTAGCAATGAGAATTAATTAAATGTGGAAATAATGTATATTTTAGGTCAGTTCCCTTTTCCTTGATACACTCTAAACTTACTGAACCTTTAAGAAAATCTTTTCTGTTTTAAAAAGAAGTGATGAACTTGCGGCAGAAATTTCCTTACCCAATTCTGTGGCCGGTGTTGTGCAGGTCATATGAGTGCCTTTGGAACGTACAAGAGAAGTTCTGGCGCCACAGAGGACAGTTCTCCATTTACCTGAGCAATTTTGCTCTGTTAATCTCTACGTGCACAAGCCTTTACACAGTCTTATCTATGTGTATTTATTCTTTGTGAAAGCCATTGAAGTAGGTCAGCAAACACCGGGGATCAACAAAGATTGTTCTTACATTTTGTGTTACTTTAGTTTTACTTATTTTAGTATAGCTGGGTGACCTTCGTGTGTATGACATAAGTATGTTCTTTTTTAGAGGAATATTTGTATATTGTACAGTAAACTGATTTGACTCATTTCTGAAAAGGAATCTTGCCACCTTATTCTTCATATTACTGAACTATACCCATTTATATAGTATTTACAGGACTCTTTGGGGGTTTCATTCATTGAGAAGTTTTGTGATGGCAGACGTTGATTGTCAGAAGCTTTCTATCTTCCTAATCTGTCGAAGTTGCTTAGTTGCATTCTCTTTTGCTTCTCTATTTGAGTTTTGGGCTGTTCAATCTTCAAAAGAGTTGCACCTAAGATGTATTTTCTTATTGGTAAATTATTCTAGTTCTTCATGGTCTGTCTCATGTCTGTTTCTGTTAGGAGAATTTGGAGTCATTTACAGTAGCAGAGCAATTCTATACATTTCATCTACCTGTTCAGTTCATGATAAACACCATGCTGATGACAACTTTGCATATACAGTATGCGATGAAGAATAATGACTAGTGTGAGAGCAGGCTTTTTTGAGGCTGAATACTTGCCAATTTTCCCCTGCCACCTGAATCAGAAGCAGATGTACTGAGATTGAGGGCCGGGAGAAAACTCGCTCTTATTAGCAATGAAAGGCATGGCAATGCCCTGCAATATATGATAAAGAGTCACTGTTCAGCCTTCCCCACATTACAGAAGTCTCTGTTTATAATTGCACTTGTGAACATCTTTCATGTCAAGATCTTCAGTATTTAGCTCTGAAGTATATAGTGGTTCAGGATTATTTTTTCCCCCCCTTTAAGTGCCGTGGTTTTAATACCATTCCATTGCCCCACACATTTCCCTTCTTTGTGTTTTCATTATGCAGCAGGAATGCTCTTAAAAATCTGGATCTGCCACTAGTTCTAGCAGGTGTTTGGCTTCTGAGTGCCAGTTTTTTTCCTTCCACAGCTTATGGATGAGAATTTCACTGCCCTTAGGCACAATTTCAACTGAAGTATATGAGAAGCATGTTACTATGTCAGTTCAAATTATATCACTATTAAAGAAAAAACTCAAAAGGAAATTAAATACAAATAATCATGCTAACGTATCATAACATTACTGTTATAATTTAAATTAAAATAATCAGGAAAATCTGAGTCAGGAGTCCCATATCATTCTTAACCAGACTCTCCTGAGAGCAGCCATTGTAAAATGAGGATAATGACAACTTTGAGTCATATGAGATCTCTTGATGAATAGTACTACAATACTATAGTATAAAAGAACTAAGTGTATTTTCTAACTCTGCATAATATAGTGTATTAGGAACTAAGTATTGTGCGAAGTTTTGTGTCCTACTTTTTCTCATCATTAGCCTATTTATCTGATAGTGACTAACATTTTTTTGCAATATCCACTATGCGGTAGGTCCCATTTTGCTCACATGTGAATATGTGAATTGCTAGCCACCTTTACTGTCTTCCTTGGTGTGTTTAAACCTGCCGTATCTAGCTGAGGATATTGTTCCTTACATCCTGAACCCTGCAGTCGTGTCAGTGTGGGCATGTCACTGTGGCCAAGTGAAAACAAAGGAGCATTTTGCAAGTGCTGTGCAAAATTGCTTGCAAAATGGTGCCATGAAGTTTCACCTGCCCAAATTCTTGCTTTAGGTTAGCTTTTAGGAAGCTTCTCACTTAGATGCAACTCTTGGTTACCTGTGAGCATTCACACCTTTCTTGTACCCTTTCTTTAGCATTACTAGAACAATTATCCAGTCTGGATACTGGGGAAGGGAGTAGGAAGGAAATACTTTATTAGAAAAGGGTGTGCAAGCCTATTGGGTGCTATTTATCTCACTAGTAAAGGATTAGGCACCTGCAACCCATAGCCTGCTACAGCCTCTCATTCATCTCATGTAGCCTGCAACCATCAAATGTGGGTTTTTTTACTACTGAATAATACTAAGGTCTGAGTTAATGCATGGTCTACCAAAGCTGCTAAGGTGTCTTGCTTGCCCCTCCGTGATAGAGGCTCCTACTGCTCAGTGGATCTCTCATCTCAATTTGTTCTTTCTTTTACTCCTTAAGCGATGTGAACCTTCATTCAGTGCATGTGGTGGTTTGTTAGACTTTATAATTCTACTGCCTCTGACAGTGATCCTACATAGCCTTAAACCATGCTCCTTTCCTGCCTTTTGTAAATAAATCTGTCGTTCCTCAAGGATTATGCTTCCAGTATGTTACTGGAGCTGAAGCAGTGTCCATAGATAAAAAAGCAAGATTGTTTCCTGCGAGTAAGTCCATTCAGTTGTTAGCAGCTTGCCAGTTTAGAAAAAAAAAAAAAAAATTCTTTCACCGTGATAAAGGTTCATGATAAAGCACACTTTAACAAAACTTTTAAAACAAAAATTACAGATTATCCTGATTTCTTTGCTACGGATGCTGACAGTACTTTTTGTAGCTTATTTTTCCTGTGGAGATTGTAAGAACCTTTAGAAACCTTCCATAAATAACAGAGTTCCATGAGAACATGCTCCAATAATGCTGAAAGGACTTGATATATGACAAGAATTTTATCAATTACTAGGTTACTAAATAAAAAAATAAAAAGTGGGTTTTATTTGGAATAGTGGACCATATGGTGAAAGAAGGGATAAGCAAATATTTTTAAGGACTTCAGTCACCTATGTCTGCCTTGCTTTCAAGACTTTAAAAAGAGGTTTTAATGAAATATTGTTTTCCGTCTTATTTCCAGATTTTTTTTTAACAAGATGTTTCTTCCCTTTCACTGCTTTAGACAGAGGAGTGTTAATCAAGAGGACTTTAGTAAAACTTCAATCTTTTTAAAAAAAAAAAGTGAAAAAATCCCCCAACCATTCCCTCTGCCCCCAAAACATCAAGCCTCAGAATGTGCAGGTAGAATCTTCCTTCACCATTCAAAGCTGTTGTTAGAATTTCACGTTCTCATAAGGCAGTGCTTTATTTAGGATAAGTTGTTGAAAAAGACCTTTATATAAAACACATAAAGTAAAGAAACAAGGAAATGCAATGGACCAGTCAAGCTGCATGCAGGAGATAGGAGTTGAAGAATGAATTCCTTTCCTCCATACAGCAGGTACAATCCCATCTCACCATACTGCCAGCTCTTCTCAGCCTCCCAGCACTGATGCTGACACACTTAATGCAGCTTCTCAGCATCTGTAAGGAGCCGGAAAGTAGACATCCTGCTATGCTGGGAGTATTAGTAGCGTCACCACCATGGCAGGAAAGCAGAGGACAGGGATTAAAATAAATCACTGGGGTTTTTTGTTATCTAGTTTCTTCTCTTCCTGCTGGTAAATCCATATCTTTGCAAGCCTGTTTTCTTGTTCTTAAGAATAGGCTTGTACACTTTGTATGTGAAACTCTACTCTCACTGGCAACAGTAATAGCCATGTATTTATAGTATATGTTTTATCCATGTGCTGTAAGATTGCTTTTATGTTAGCTCTAAATATTGTTGTGCCCCTTCCCCCCCAAGGCTAAACTAAAGACTTAGGGAAATAACCGGGCATTGCATATTTTGAAAGCAGAATCTGATTCACAGTCATTGACTTTTTGACAATAATTGGAAATGAACTGCTCTAGGGTCATCTTGTCTGAGTCCTGTGTTTTTCACCTTGGCTCTTATTTATGCAGTGCTAGGCAGCATTGAGTATCTAGTGTTATTCACAGTCCTAATAGAGTGTTCTGTTTCAAGGGATGTTGTCCTGCTGCACCTGTGTTTGGGCCCTGGTTCTGCAAGGATGTCCATAGGAACTTTGCTGTTGATATCATTGGGAGAAACTTCCGTCTGCATTTAAAAGCAAATACTAGGCACATCGAATCAATCCTTTGGAAAGAAGGCAGAGTCTGCCTAACACAGAGTTTAGAAGCAGCTTCGTTGGAAGAAGGAAAACTCCAGGGTTCATATTTCTTTTGGAAATATGAAACAGAACTGATATTTAAGCTGGGTTTTCAAACTAAATGAGATTTTGGCTAAATATTGCTGCAGCTTTTCAGTGAAAAGTTTAATCTTTTAGCCAGACCATAGCAAGAGAAAAAATAAGTAGTTGCTGATAAATATCCAAAAGCTTAATCAGTAGTACAAATTTTAGATGGTTAAGAAAAAAATTTTTAAATGTGTTGATCTCAGTGTGCCCAAGCTATGCCAAAGAAAAGGTATTTATATTTAATCAAGAAAAAAAGAATTTGGTAGAAATAGTAATTTAAAACCAAGATTATCTCCATTATTGTTGTTGTGTTCAGTGTTGGCTTTAAGTTGTGCAAACGTACAGCATGAAAAAAGGTTTAGACTGAATATTATTTCTTTGATTACATGATCTTAAGCGCATGCAAGTCAGTGGAATGACTTCTAGTGCTTGAATGGCCACAGGATTGGCTCGGTTTGAGCAGCAGAGATGATGAAGGCACTTGCTTTCTTGCAATTGTGGATACGATTGTAGTTATAGCTTAAATTTAGTTTTCAATGGTAGACATTATTCAAGCAATAGCTGAACTTCCAGTTTCTAAGTGCCTGCTGACAGCATTTTACTGTGTCATAAATAGGTGACGTACGCAAAATACCTCTGAATTGTCTTTTGCTTATCTTTGTATGTATCTTCAAATTATGGGCACATTTTCTTAAGCTTGTTTTATTTCTGAATGTTCTAAAGAGGTCTAGAATGACAGATGAGAGGAAAAATCATTAGATTTGGGCTTAAATCAGGCAGGCCTGAAGTTTTGCCTTTAATACAGAACATGCATCTTGGAAAACCAATCCTTGACTGACACACTTGAGTTCTGTCCCTGGAAGAACTTTTGATTTAGTCTTTCAGGTTGTCTTGTCATCTCCCTTGTCGTTTCCCTGATGAAACCTGACAGTCGTGTTCAGTGTTTCAGGGTCTTTTACAATGAAATGCTTGGCTTTCATCAGTTCAGCTGACTCCTTTTTCTTTTTTAAGAAGGAATGACGTTTATAGTTTAATTCTGGTTTGAAATGCTGGCCTCTTAGTTTAATATTAATAATTAAGTAATTGGCCTGGTCTCCAGAAATGCTGAGCTGCTGGCAGCTTCTGTGGAAACTCAGTTCACTTGCAGGGTCTTTAAATGTTTTGGACTGTCTAGCGTTAGGAAGTTGTTTTTGGTCTTAGACATGTCAAAAGCTAATCTGTGTCTTACTAAATATTTATTCGTCAGGATTGCTTGCTCTGGAGATATCTGAAGTTCTGAACTGTTAATGTGACTTTGTTTATCTGATAACACGCTTCTTCACGTTGTGATGAAGCTGGAAGTGCTATGCTCTATCTAACATTTTTGTACTGGAGTCCTTGAAAATCCATTAAACTGAGCTACTTAGCTGGTATATTACTTCCCTGGGGCGTAAAGCATATGCTACAGCAGCTTAGTAGACAGATACTTAACTTGAATTAATCGGAAGGCACACATTTTGGTATATGATTGGACTTGCCATGCATATTAATCTGACAAGCATGTATTTACAAGTCATTAAGAATGCAGATAGTTTTTCTCACTTTATCTGCTTTTCCCATCTCCTTCCCTAAAACAGTGATTTTTGGAAACTAATGCTCTCAAGACCGTGCCCAATTTTCCACTTCCAACAAGAACTAATAAAAGAGCCACAGAACTATAGAAAGCAAACTATTTTCACTGTGCTAGTCTTTTTTTTATAGAATTTACTTTGGGCAGGATAGGGCAGTTGTGCATAACTATAAAGCTTTAGGTGACTGGACCTTTATCTTTTGCCTCTTCCTCTTTTTAAAAACAAGATATTGAGGCAGTTTCAGGAAGAGTGTGGTATTTTGTCATCTTTGGCATTTAAAATAGATAATTTTGAAGTTTGCATTTCTTCATTAAACAAAACAGTTTGTTCTCATTATGCTCCCGATTTTAGCAAGCACACAGGCTTAGTCAGGGAATGACTGATTTAAGTCTAGGTAATGCTGATTTGCATTAAGAAGTGTACATAAGAGCATAGTTCTTACTTTTCTCTTAATGTTGTTGTTGGTGCCAAGAAACTCTAAAATTAAAAATTCCTCTGTGCCTGAAAGATTAGTGTTTTATTTCTAATGATGTTCAAGTCATTTCTTTGAGACGTTCCATCTCTGTGTTCTCATCTTCTTGACCTTCACAACTCAGACTTAGCAGAAAGCTCACTTCCTAAAGCTGCTGCTGTTTATATATAAATATGGAACAATTACTTTCCAGTCTCCTGGTGCCTATGATTAAATAGAATAGTGGCATGTTATTATGAGGTTTGGTTGAACCTTGTCATAGCCTTTGTATTAAATGATCCTTGAGAATTGTAGACTAAACTACATTTTTTAATTTATCTGAAATTACAATAACAGTTTAAATCCTTGGATGAAACTGTTAATCTGTACCTTGGAAGGAATGACCAATGATTAATGCTTGTAACTTTTAGTCATAGGGAAGTTCTACATTTTAGCAATTGCTCTGATTTGATAATTACAAGTGCGTTGGATGGCAATAGTTAATATGAATCCTGGGTATCAAGGAAAAAAAGAGCAGTTAAAGTAGTTTAGGTTGTGTAGTGGTTTCAGAGCGTGCTAAAAGGTCTCCTTTTGGGTCAAGCTGAACCGGAAGATGTGACCCAGCAGCACACCTACTGTGCTTCAGCCAGTAAGAGGTACTTAGTCGATAGGACTGGCTAGAGCTAGTTTGAAATAAGCACTTCCTTCAAATATGCTTTGTTGTGGGCATTTGGTCCTGCACATCATTTTTATCTGCATTTCTATTCAGACCTCCTCGATTCTGCTACTTGCTAATGTCAGAATTGGGTGGGAAGCGCTCAGTAATCATCCCTCTTACTTCCAGTAATAAAATAAAATATTAAATCACCGAGTCCAGCAACTTCACCTTGGGCAGCTGTTTCCAGTTGAAGTTGTATACAGAGCAATGAAATTGGGCAACAGTAAAAATGACAACATGCAACTCGGAGGGATGTCTAAAAATCAGAGGCTTGGATATAAGCTACTCATTTTGTCTTCTGCAATTGAAAGTGGACGAGTAATTTAGTCTTTAAGCACTTGGGTGAGGAGTGATGAGTGAGGAAGCAATCACAACCTGAGATCAAAGCTGTGCTCAGAGCATAAGCCTTTGAATAAGAACAGTGCCATTTTACACTTCCCAGAACCTTACATACAGTATCTACTTATCAGGCTAGTTCTCCATGATCACATAGATAGAATTATGTAGCATGGAAGACCTTATTTTTTTCAGTTTCTGACTAATAACTTGTTCTGATTAACTGATACCTAGAATGATTTTCAAATACCAATCTGTTTCCAACTTTTGAATTTTCTTCTTTGTCAGAATGGTAGTACATGCTTCCTTGCTACCTGATACGTTCATTTCAATTAATTTAATGCAGCTATTATTATTATATCTACATTATCACCTTCTACTGTCTTCTTATGCTTAAGATCTTAAAAGCCAGTTTAAAATGCCTGTTCTAAGTCTTAAGTGTACTTATAATTTGACACGTTTAACTTAAAGCTATTAACATTAAACCGGCCTTTACACAGACTTGAAACACTGGTGTGAAATATAATTGTTTTCTGAAACTTGCGCTTGGAGTCTTTAGTTTAAAACATGAATTTATATTGGATTAGCTAAGTCATTCAGAGATGATCCCAAATATACTATAAACCCACAGACTGTTGAAACTTCGATTATGTTTAAGCAAAAGTGCCCATAGAAATATAAAAGCCTCACAAGGAACACGGGTAGATTTGTCAGTGGGGAATGAAGTGGACTAAGTGGAAACAGTACATTTTGTGTTCAGTACAATACAGGAAAGAAAGAGCATTGGGCCCATGAAGCTTATTTGAAGGTGCCTGTAGCTAGAGGGGGAAAAAATGTTTCTCTGCTACTTTGAGTTGAGTTGCCCAGAGGAGCTGTGGGTGCCCCATCCCTGGAAGTGTTGAAGGCCAGGCTGGATGGGGCTTTGAGCAACCTGGTCTAGTGGGAGGTGTCCCTGCCCACGGCAGGGCTATTGGAACTAGATGATCTTTAAGGTCCCTTCCAACCCAAGCTGTTCGATGAGTCTATGTAAAGAGTTCTTGAGCATTTTAAGCTTTGATTATTTTTAATTTTTTTTTATTGAACTTTTTGATTTGGGTTGTTTATCAGCTGTAATTATTTGGCTTCAATATTGATTTGCCATGATAACTCATAGTGGGTTCCTAGTAGACTTTTACTTTTCATGAAATGCTTTGCTGAGTTCTTCCTTACTTTAGCTATATGTAGGTAGCAGTACCTGTTGCTGTAGTTAACAGATGAGTTTCCATTGTAGCCTTCTGTGTAACCTTATAAAACATTCACCTTGTAATGTTGAATTTTTCCATGCTTGGAAGCCAGATTTTGCTTGCCTTAATCTAGCAAGTATTGTTCTGCTTCTCCAGTGGCTAGCTCCTCATTAGTTCTTAATACAAAAATTGAATGTATGTTAGAGAAGCCCTTAGTTTTTCATGTCATATTTATTAAATTGTTATTTCAGCTTCAAATGTTGGTATCTTTTATATTCAAAGCATAATACTGATGAATGTCCACAGACTTTCTCTTTTAAATGTTTAGCTTATAAAGATGAGAAACACAAGCAGGTTAATAGCTACGTATCCTACTGACAAATTTGTTTATGAGAAATTAGGCAACAGTGCGATACGTACATTTATCTAGGAAGTATGGTGGGATAATTTGGATTCTCTTGTCTGTAAATTAGGCAGCTCTTTCAAAAATATTGTTATAAGTCCTTAGCACTTAATACTGTTCTATTCCAACGTATTTTACAAATATAAACTAAACTTTACAATACACCATTAATCTGGGTCAGTTGGTGTTGTAACTGTGTTTTACATCTGGGGAAACTGAGGTAGAAATGCTAAGTAATTTAACCCAGGCCACACAAGATGTGGAGTGCATATCTCTTATCCGTTAGTCCTGTGCTGAAATCATAGGATTACATCATTGCTGTATTCCCTCACATAGGATCTATCGATAGCCCATTGAAACCAGTGGGGAAAAATGCCAGATTATGTCAGCCGGTTTCGTGTCTGGGTTATACTTAACGTGTCAGGGTTTGCATTGGCTGCAGCCAGCTTGGATTCAGCATGAAGCATAACTGTGGACCTCTCTTGGTTGCTTTATGGGGAAACTATTGTTATTAAATGTAGATTTATTCTCCATATTTTATGACTTAATTTTGCATAAATAAAGTCAGTTGGCTAAAGTGTACGAGTGACACCACTGCTATAATAGGCTTTATAGAAATGTCATGATAACATGGTGTGAACGTGAATTACTCTTAGGCAGACCTGATGAAAAAATCCACTTTAAAATCTTGTTCAGTCTTGCATGCTAAAATATGACCTTTTACCCTAGTCTAGACATGTCCTTTGCAAGCTATTTCTAGTTTATATGAAGATTGCTTGATTTAAAACAAGCATGTTAATCTAATGCTGTCATGAATGATGGGGTTTACAGTCTGAGAAGCTGACAGCTTCTTTGCAGAACAGAGTAAGCAAAAGCAACCTAAGCTTCTCCAGACCCATACTGTGAATGACATGTCATCTGCTTTTTATGAGGTAAGTTGTGAGCTTCAGAAAGTGAACTTGCTGTAAGAGAATCTGCAGAAGGTCTTGCCTTCCTTTTCCACCACAAACTGGTTAAATTATGTGGATTGCTTTTGAAATCTGTAGTGATCTGGCACTGAGGTTACCCATCTATATTTGGTTGAGTTCTAGACAATAGTCTGGAAACCACTTGATGGCAACTGCTAGCTTTCATGTAAAATTACTGTGTATATGTGAAAATATAACAAACAGTTTGATTAAACTCCATTCATTAAGTTGACTTACTGGGAAATGCCCAGCAGTAACTTGTACATTTCAGGCCTTGTTTTCTTTCCTGAAAGGTTTCAATGTTTCAGAAGGTAATTTCCTTCTCCTTGCCCTTTCACTCTCCCCCTACCACAACTGGCCTCAGTATTCTGCATTCAAAAGATGATTCCTTATTTTCTCTAGTATGCAAACCAATTGGCTTCTCAGGGTGGAGCTGCAATGTAGAAGGGATAAGGACATACACATCTGTGCAGGACATTTGCTGCATATCTGGAATGCTTTAGACAATGCAGCAATGGCAGGGCATTCAACCAGCATGTGTTCAACATGTCTAGCACGTTTCAGGTGTGTTGTGGTTACTGAACACGTGTGCATCAGTTAAGCAAGAGCCATTTGTCTAATAATGGCTCAGGTGTTGCACGGCCCAGTTGGAGATACTGACTCTGATTGTGACAGAAATAGCTCCTCTGTAGTTCAAAATGGGCCCTTAGTCCTCTCCCAGCCTGTTCTCAAATGGTCTTCACCAATTCTGAATAGCACACAGAACTAATATGAACCACTGCCCAGTGTTTGCTATAGTCATTCACTTCAGATTTCTTCTTTGCGGTAATATCTTCCTGCAGGATAGGAAAGTAATTCACTGTGTCATGGTTTCATGAGTAGGTTACCCTACTTTGAGGAGGCTGGACTAGCTGAGCTATGAAGATGTCTTATAAGCTGAGTTAGTTTTATAATTATATGTGTCTTTATCTTCCTGTAAGAATAGATATATGGTATTTAACCAAAAGTCCGTTATCTGCAGCAGCCGGTAACTGTCTAGTGAAGCTTATAAGGACAAAGAAAGTGAAGCTTAATGTTGCTTTTCCAGTGTTGTTTTCACAGTGTCTTTCAGCAGTGATGGTTGAAAAGCCAGAGGTGGTACTTTTTTTTTTTAATAAATAATTCTGCTATTGAGGCATCTTTATTTGGTTTTGGACCGCTGTGAGCATTTGGCATATCCTTCTTACAGACCTCTGTAGCAAAGTGTCCACCCAGAAATACTGTGCCTGAAAGCAC
Organism: Chionis minor; assembly: GCA_013398295.1. Lineage (NCBI taxonomy): Eukaryota > Metazoa > Chordata > Aves > Charadriiformes > Chionidae > Chionis > Chionis minor. The sequence continues at coordinate 2,115,460 of VZSF01004641.1, forward strand.
CGCTTCCCCCTGCCCCCTGCCTCTCCCCCAAAGTTCATATCTGGTCTCTAATTATGCATAGATTTTTATTTTTTTTTTTAAATTTGACTTGCGTTTGTAGTAGCTGTAATTTGACCTTTCTGAATCTCTTGCAGACAAGAGCAGAGCAATCCCAAGGTGCATACTTCTTGCCTGAGTTTGCACTTTCTCCGCAGGGGAGTTTTCTAGAGGATACGACGGGAGAACAATTCCTCACTTACCGTTACGATGACCAGGTCAGTATGCCATATGTGAAAATGACAGAGATTGTCACATTCGCGTAGCTGTGAGATACAAGTTACTGTGAAAGAAATTAAGATACGAAGTGTGTGTTATCTTTTGAAGATACATCAAATTTATAGCAAGTTGAATGATAACACACTATACTAAATGAAAATTAAGGTACTTAACTGTAGAAATAATAGATCAAAACCACTTCTGGAAAATATTATTAGAATGTAGCAGAGATGAAAGCAACAGTGTTCTAGTGACATGATAATAGATGTTTATAGTTAGTTGTGTACAATGTGTAGAATTAGACATGATTGTCTTTTCTGTGAATTGTTTGACCTATCCAAAATTGTTTTATTTCATGGATAAATTAGTATAAGGCATATCTTACACTTCCTAGCTTGTGGAAAGTCAGCACATTTTAGTAGTTCATGAAGTTTTCAGAAGGGAAGGTTGAGTGAATTATAAAGAAACAAATGCAAAGTGTAATAATGGATGAAGCAGAATGTTTAGAAAGCAACAAATTATGTATTTTGAGGTTAAAGATCTTTAATGCTTTCTCCAGACCCATAAAAACATTGTTAAACATGGAATATAGATATAAATGTAAAAAAAGCAACATGAAAGAAATGCTGTTAATCTTGGCAAAAGATCTAAAGTAAACCTAGGAAATGTGTGGCATGCCGTGGAAATTTACTCATAACACAATGTGTTCCAGAAGTCAGTTGAACTTCACATCAAAACTGTCTGAATTACATTCATAGACACTTACAGTACATTTCTTAATGCAAGAGGAGGGATTTTCTTAGGAAACACTCCCTGTAAAAGTGAGAGAAGAGCTAAACTTGCCCTGCAGTCGCCAGGTATGGTTGTCAAGTGATTGGCAGCTTTGTTTTGAAAGATCATTTTGAAAGTCTCATTGCAGGAGCTTCTTTGAGAAAAATAGTTTACACATAACTACTGTAAAGATAGAAGAGAACTGAGATGAGTTTATTAAAGCTTTAGACTGAGTATCTTTTTAGAAAGACAAAAGGAGGCAGGAAAGATGCAATAGAAAGCATGCTGAGCTACTGTAAACTTAAAAAAACCCCAAACCATGTTTACAATAATTCATACTTTTGTTACCCTAGAGGGTCTTGATTATCAACAGAAAACATACTTTGATAAGATGTTCCCTGGACCAAACACCTGGGAAAGCAATAACTTACAGGACAGTAAAACGCAGCTGCAACTCAGGCAGCATTTAATGATGGTAGTTGAAAAATGCTATAAAGGTTATACACTTTGATCAAAATAGTTTCCATTAAATGGAGCACATTTTAGAGAAGATAAATCAAATATAACAGAGGAATAGTCTCAGTCTTTGAATAGACTGTTTGGACCATGTGAATAAGCATAGCTGATTAAAAAACAAAATGAATCCCTTCCCAAAACCTCAAATACCAGCATAGCTCAATACAGAAGCCAGTTCCTAGCTCGGTTCTATTTGATGGAGAGTTTTCAATTGATTCCATTGGGATCTGAGTTGGATCTGGGATATTGTCAGCTTCTGTTCTTTCATAAATGTGATTCAGCTTTGAAGCATGCTCTTCCCAAACGCTTAGTGAGGAGTATGAAATTAAGTTTGAATTCTTGAAACTCAAAATGGTGCTAAAACATCAGAATGATGAAAATATTAGTAGTAATTTCTTTCGAAATGAAATTCAGTCCTTAAACATTATTTATTAAAAAATATAAATACATTGAATGCAAATGGAAACTGATTTATATCTCTAGTTTACCTTCCTGTGAATAAACCGAGAATTCTTTGGTAAATGGAAAGATTTTTATCCTTAATCCTAATAGGACTATAATAATGTAAAGTTATAGGTTACTTATGCTTTTGCTGAAATGTTTATTCAAAACTCAATTTTATCATTTGGTCACACTGAGACAGAAGACTTCAATTTTTCTTGTTTTCTATGTCTCATTCTACTCTTTCGTATGACGCTCTTTGAATGGAAGGAAGCCTTAAACCAGAGGGTGAAAATCTTTCATCAGATAATTTCTGGAATTTTTGTAAGCTGGTATGGATAGGCTTGATATGTAGTAATTCTGATAAGGATATATAGGTGAATAAAAAGAGGAATTTATGTTTATTGAAAGGCAATTTTCAATTACCTAATGTATCCAACATGGAAACGGAATCAGCACAGGAAGGTAGCCACATAATAAAAAAAATGCAGTAGCATCTTCTCACACACCTTAATTCAATTTTAGCAATTAACTTTCTATCTTGCCTCACTATAAAGGGGTGCTGGCCTGTGGGAAATGCATTCCTTCCTTTTTCCTGAATGTCAGATGTGTCCGGTGGGCATCCCTACAGAGTCCTGGTATTGTTCTACATCCAAAGTTAAATTAATTTAGTTGAAAATTGGAAAAGTGAAATAACCTTGTGCACTTGATCCCAACAAAAGAAGAGATCAGTCTTACTTGATCTACTGTGGAGGCTGTACCTCCACCTGTGTTCATGGAAGGGAGCAGAATAGATAAAAGGAATGAGAGGCTCCTAAAACTGTAACTCGGGGGTGGGACAAGAGGGTGGGTCACAACCTCTGTTCTTTTGGCTAGCCAACAAGATATTGAGACCCTTGCAGGAAAAGTGATCCTTCCGTATCTTCCCAAGTGTGCCTTTCCGCCCTTGCACCGTTCCTCATACCCAGACCAATAACACTTCCAGTTTGTTGGGGTAGATGGATATTATTTTTGTATAGCAGCATCATCACCATCATGATCCAAGATTAGTTTCATTACATCCTCCAAACACAGGAATGTTTCAAAGGGGTTTTCTTTGGCTGTTGTGTGTGATATTTTTCAAGCATGGAGCCAGTTTAATCAGGATCACTCATTCCTTTGTTAGTAAGTAATCTCAGTAAAATAGAGCTAACTGTTACTTAAATATTCGAAAGTATTTGCTATCTGAAAAGACGAGCTTACAGTTTGAAATGGTAGATGAGTAAATATTAATGGGAACACACTGTACTCTGTTCTAGCCCAGCAAAATTACATATGGATTCATGTTGTACATGCAAGATAGTACATTTTGTTCTGGTTTCATCTGGCAGGACTGTGCTCTCATTTTTGTACAGGATTGCACTAACCCCTTTGCATATTCAGTTGCTATGTGTGTACTTAGGAATTACATGCAGATGAAATTATTTGGCTAGATATTTTCAAAATTCAGTGAATTATTTCTTTTTTACCCTCTCTATGATTATAGAAGAAAATACCTTGTAAAATCTGATTAGATACTGCTGCCTTTATTCACTGAGGTGACATCTGGACAGAATGGTACATTATGATTTTGACACGTTTACTGCTTTATCTTCAGGGAAAATGAAAAACAGTGATTCAAAGCAAATACTTTTGAGGGCTCCCAAAGAACAGAAACATAGAAATGTTTATATTGAGCACTTTCTTACAGCTCCTGCATTGTTCAGCAAGCTATGTCTTGCATCAGTGCATTGCATACTGCATTTCTAAAATTCTACTGAGTCAATGTAATTTAAATCTAATTTAGTACCAAATAGATTTTGATGCATAGCCAACGTCTTCATTTGCCATTAGAAATTTGAGACTGGAAAAAATATGCGCCTCTCCTATCATTCTTGAATGAGTTTTAAAATAAATATATAAGTAATAGCCCTTCCCCCAACTTTGAGATATAAGTTCAATCTTGCCATAAGGAATAGTTTCCTAGTTTTCTTTCTGATTTCTTTTGGCTTTTCACCTTTTAATCTACTACAAGGAATTTTTTTCTTTTCCAGAATACTAGTAGTACTGGAAAGCTTTCTTGCAGAAATAAAGTGTTCTTGTTTTCTGACACTTAAGGTATTGCTTCCAAGTATTAAAACCATTCCATATGACGGACCACCAACAAGGACAGCAGTGAAAACTTGGTTGGGCTGCGTACGTTTGAAGTACCTTCCCACTTGGACTGCCTGGCTGAAAGAGACAGCTCTTGGGGTGGGGGCGGAAGCAAAATAAAAAAGAAAAAGAGGTTATTTTCTTTTAAGTGGGGAAATGTTTGCTTGACCAGTTCACTTTCTAGCTGACCTTGCTCCTTCTAAATTTTCTGATGTTTACCAGTTTAAACTCATAACAAGGACACCCTGATTCTGGAATTAGACATACAGCAGTAAGTAGTCCTATCTTTGCAAAAAATTTAGTGTTTCTAAAACAATGTTTTTTTTAAAAAAAAAATGCAGTCAGGAGGAGTGGTAAATACGGGCATTTGAAATCACTCAGCAAGCAATTAAAATAACGAAAATCTGCACTTTCAGATTTGTGAGTGTTTAGCTATGTGAGGTAAGGTAGAAACCAGTGAGTCTGTTTTCAACTAGATGTGCAAGTTGTAATACACAGGCTGTTACAGTTCTTTTAATAACTAGCCTTTCTTTGGGTTTGCTAGAAAAGGCTGCTATAAAGTGAATGCCAAAATTGGTGACGTAAATGTGCCTTGTCCTCCACAAAGAGGAGTACTCTGGCTTGGTTTCTGCTTTTTCAGGGGGGAAAGCAGCATGGCATTCAAAGTGTTAATTAAAAAAAAAAATAAAGGCAGTGGAACCCAGGATCTGGATGACTTCAAAAATTAATGTAGAAATAAACTGATGGCACCTATTATTCCACCTTTTTGGTTGTAGCCAGCCAGCATGTTTGTGTTTGTTGTGTAAGCTTGTGTATCATAGTTGTGTATCATAGGAAGTAAACTGTTCTGTGGGCAGAAGTTGTCTTTATGGATCCAGCTGGGCTGACAGCCATTTTTCCCTCCAATTTCTCTGACTTGCTTTCCCCACTCCACCTGCTGATGATTGCCATCCTCTCTGGAACCCCACGTGAGTCACAGCCTGGTTCTGAGTATCCGGTATTCTGAGCTTGCTGGCTTCTGCTCCTAGTCTGAGCCGTTTTATTCCATTGCCAGCTACTTTACATGTAAATCACCCGTGAAACGGAGCTAGAAATTTTTGGGCTTAGAGATGAGTCATGTAAGGGACAAACTTATTTTAAATTAACACATCAGTGAAGACAAGCTCTAATCCTGAGAAGGGAGTACGATTTGTAGTTAGCAGCATGCTTGTTACCCAAGTACAAGCTCCGGCGTTCTCCTTTTGAGAAGGAGCCAGAAACTTGTGTTATACTGTGACATGACACTTCTGTTGATACTCTGAAGAAGCATTCAGATCTATTAAAAAGGCTTAATGTCTTGCGTCTCAATGTCTAGCTCTTCATTTAAAGATTATTTTTGGAATGATACAAGCTCTTCAAGTGGGTGTAAACTGTTTCAGGTGTTTTTCGGCAATGCAAACTTTCTGCCAGCAAACACTCCTAGTGGTTTCATTGGTGTATTCTGAGAGTCAGCTGATAGACTTAATTTTGTCTAAGCACCACAGGTGCAGCTTCTAACACTTGGCTACCTGAATTTCAGTGTTATGATAGAAATATTCCTCCTCAGCTGAGGAAGGGACTGACGCTGCAGTCCTTACTCAGCCAGTGTGCTGACATTAGAATACCACAAATTCCATGGACTTGAATCCTGCAAGTAGTTCCATTCTCTTAGTTGGGACATCTTGTGTAAGTAACAAAATATGAAGTCAGGTTTGTGGTACTCCCTACTAATCCTAATGTTAATGAGGAGTTTTAAATCATGTTCAAAGAGTTTAGAGCCATGTGTTTCTAAGTCTGGGTAAAGATAAAATGCATCACTTGGTGTTTTTGGGGATATTTAACTGAAGGTGATGTTAGGTGCTCCCAAGTATCTTCAATTCTTTTGCTTGTTTTTTGATACCTTTAGTTTTGGTTCACAGGTTTAATTTGGACCTCTTTATTTTTTACTTTTTAAAAAAAAAATATTACTTGGATAAGGAAATTAGCTCTGTAATCAAGTGAAATGTGTTTCTGATTTGGAGTTGGGGGAAGGAGGCAGGGATTAAGAGCAAATGAAAACCACTTACAATTTCAGGCAAAACTACTCTTACAGAGACTGGTACTGCATAAGTCAGGCATGATCCTATTCAAACACTACTTTTGTTTAGGCTAATTGCTTGCTGGAAGTGTGTGGCTAGCATATGCACAAGTAATTATATCATTAGTGATATAATATTGTGCGTGATTGCTTAGTGAACTGAAAACTGTTTTAACATACTTTTGTTTATTGGCAAGCTGAATGGGCAACTGGCACTTTTTAAAGCACCAGCTAACATTTTAAGCTTGGGGTTTCTGTTGTTCAGAGAAAAGAGTGAAAGTGCTGCGTGCAGTACACTTTAATTTGTGCCCTAAGAATTACAGACTTCTTGTTTTGTATTGCTGCGTTAGTCCCAACCCTGCCAAAGGTCTCTGCGTGTAAATTGTGCTTACAGAAGCCAGTAAGTCTTCACCTTTTGTAGAATAAGTGCCTTCACAGGGAGTCTGTAGTAATACAATTTCTGCAGAGAACACATATCATTTTAATTTGGATCAAATAGCTACTATGAGGCTGTAATCCTCTTCCACTAAATTCTGTGGTAAAACTCATTGGCCTGGGTCCTTGGTCCTTCTGTGGCTGTGATAATACTGGCCTCAGCCGCTGGTAGATGATTCCCAGATAGCAGAAGCAGCCCCTTATTTGTGAGGTCCTCCCCCAAAATGACTTCTCAAGGAAGAAAGGAGAATGGATGGGAACTTTCAGGTGTTTCTGTTACTCCTGCCTCCCCTGGGTGCTGGACAGGTACTGAGGCTGCTCTAATGGATGACAAATGGCTGTAAGAGGGATGCTTTCTACTGGCATGAGTAGAAAGAAGCTTCAGATTAGGAGAAATACCTGTTTGTAGGGACTGACTGAGCAATAATCAGGAGTCTCTTTCCTACTAATGAAAAATAGAATTTAATTGTTAAAACACATTATTTTCTGATATTGTTATTTTCTTCCTTTTTTTCTTGGACATATCTTTGGGGCCACAGTTGCATCTTACTCAGTTTGAGGTTGGTCTATATAAAAACCAAAAGACAAAAAACAACTTTTTAATATTAAAGTGCCTTGTTTTAATACTGATATTTTTCAGTTCATAGCAATAGATTTAAGGTTCCCCCTGCCTCTGGAGCAGACAGAAGGATGTGTGCTTGGGCAGATATTCTACTATAAAGTCTTAATTCTACAATTGAATTAGTAAGAAGACACACAATGAAATGAATTAACGATATATAGACTAGATGATCATTTGCCATTCTTTACTGGAAACCAATGATTAAATAGCGAGAGATTGACATAATGTAATATGAATTTACCACTGACCTCCTCATGCCCCCAGTGCACCCCCAGCAGTTGGCACATGTACTTATCCAAGAATTTTGACATTGATAAAGCCTTAGCTTCAGACTTCTAAATTAAGACTGAAAGGTCTGGAGGTAGCAGAAATGATCCCATGCTTACACAGCTCTGACGTACCACTGCTATCATCTATCAATAAGAGTTCATTGAGATATAGTAGAGAAGTGCTTTTAAATCAAAAAGATATATTTCAAGTACTGTAGGAAACACAATGCTTGGAACTGGGAAGCCATTCTTCAGATTGTACATGGAAAAGAGGATGTTTTACGCTGATAAAGCCCAGTGGTGAATTAATCAATTTGTTGACACGATGCAAATACATTTTAGAACTATGACCCTTCACTGTTCTCAGTCAAGACCAGAAAACATTGTAGTTAATTTTTTGGTAATATAGGTAGATATATTGAACTTCTCAAACTGCTCAGAACTTTTGTTAAGCTTTGCAAAGATAAATCTTTGAGAAGATAAAATTATTGTATTGCTGAACTTTTCATGAAGGATGAATATGATGAATTGGATTTTTTTTCCTTAAGTGCTGCTTCTGACACAGATAACAGCAAAAGACCCGTGAGAGTTTATAGCAGATTCTCTCTTAACATGGAAAGCTTTAGTGCAAAAATAAAAGAAACTGCGGTTTATACTGGCTCTGAAATAATGCTGAGTAAAAAGCTTGCTTGATAAAATGAATCATTCTGTGTAAGGAGTTTCTGATGTAATCTATTGTTTTGCAAGGCAGTGGGCAATTGAAATGGAATTTACATTACAGAGTATGTAGACAACATCCCTCACATCCTTGACAGCCATCCTTTCAGGCCTGTCCAGCATGGAAAACAGATTTATGGTACAGGTTGGATGTCACAGTGGAGATATAATTGAACCTAAATTTCTTCCAATTTGTATGCCACTAATCTGAAAGATGCAGTGAAAAGCTTTCTTTTAAAAATCTGCATATCTTGGCTTTGTTTCTAGAAATAGTTAAAATGGTCTTCGATATCATTAGCACTTGTGTAATGAACCAGCCTTGGGACAGTTAAAGAACAATCTCTTTACCACTTCAAACAGTTATTTCACTTTGCACTATTTCAAAATAACTGTCAGCATTCCCAATAAACCTAATTTATTTCCACTGACTATTAGACTTCAAAAGCTATTTGCTCACAAGGAGGAAAATTACATACATTAATTACGAATTTTGGCAGTAACAGCAAAAATGGTAAATGTAGGTTCTTGAGAGGATCACTGCTGACAACTGTATTTATTATTTTCAGAGCTTGGAAAGTGTTACAGGTTGTGATACTATAAGATCTGAAGCATTTTAATGCTCCTAATGTGAAACAAACTGTACCAGGCTTCACAACACACATTAAGAATGTGCTGTTGATATAATGACAAAATAAGGGGACTGTCTCTTCTATTTTCCCGCTTTCAGCAACTGTCTCTTCTGATATCTAATTCAATAAAAGTGTGTTTGTGATGTAGTTAAGTGATCCAGCCGCTGCATGGTCAGGAAAGGCAGGAGCTCTTTTCCTTTCGTGACTAGATGCTAAATCTTTATGCTGTTTTATAAACAACTGTCTCAGTTTGTGAAGGGGAGTTATGCCCTTCTTACTTGGTTAAGAGACTGATAAGGTAATGATTGATGTAAAAGGAAGAAGGTCAAACTTCTCTAGGCAGCGGAAAATGCCATTATTCACTGTTTTTGTTACAGAAAAGCAGGAACGATTTGCAGGGCAGGTCATAGGATGGGCAAGAATGATTGAGCTTCAGGATCAGAACAAAGTAGAAGAAATAATGTAATACCTTCAAAATCAGTTTGTCTTATTAAAAAAAAAAAATGAGTACATGCAGATTTTGGAGATAAGGAAGTAGCTGTAATCCCCAATTATTCATCCTGGTGCAATGTGTTTCAAGTGTTGGGGTGCCCGTGTAACTCCCCACCAGCGCTGTTGCTCAGCCTAGGCTTGGGGGCTTATCAGCACTTGGCTTAAGGGAACAGAGGGTGGCCGTGGTTTTCAGTAACAGAACTGGGAGAGTGTTTTGTATTTAAAAAAAAAAAAAAAAGTATCTGGAATTTGTTATTCATTCTTTCATAATGAAAGCTTAGTGACTTATTTTTTTTTCTTCTCTCTCTGTTTTATGTATAGAAGTGACTTGCTTTTCTGTTTGGGCCACAGCCTAAAAAATATTGCTTATTTTCTAATCCCTTTAAACCATTACCCCCAGGAAACTACTGAAGCTGGGGTGCAACTTCCAGCATGCAGCATGTCCTGTGAATGTCAATAGATCTTTTTGCAAGTCTGAAACTATTTACAGAAATAAATGCTTGCATGTGATTTGAGGCAACAGTTGAAGGTGTTCGATGCTTTGAGTGTTTAGTGTGGTCTTTGGTAAAGAGTAACGCTGTACTTGAACATTAAGCTTCAGTGCTTGACACAAATTGTAGGCCCACATTTTGTGGAATGATTGGCAAATCAAACATTTCTCTTCATCCTCTGTTGTTTTCCCCCTCCCATTTTCCTTATAGGCAGGCAACTGTTAAGCTGATTCTAGGTCTAGAAGGAGTGGCAGTCAGACCTCTGAGAGCTGGAAACAATCTGGACTTTTTTAAAATACTCTGAGACTGTAAGACTTGACCTCTTGCCACTTGAGCCTGTGTAATCTATCTTTATAAAAATATCTTACTGCTAGTAATTTTTTTTGTTTGTGTTATCATGCTGTAAGATAAAGTGGTTTAGTGCTTTGATGGTATAAGCCTTTCTTCAGTTAACATTTTTATGTTGCATAGGAGAAAAAGGACTTTGAAAAAGGCAGCAAACCTTTAGCTGATTTGCAGGTTCATGAAGCAGACTACAGTATTTGCACATGGGTGAGACAAATCAGTAGTAGTATGCTGCTGTATGACATGGGATATTTTTTTTTTGTAGCTTTTAAAGTAACCCTTGGGAAATGGTTGCAATTGTAAATACAAGAGGATATGTTCTCCTTTACCTGATTATTTAGGCTTTGGTCCAGAAATCATAGAAATTTCAATAGACTTTGGATCAGGCCTTCATTTTTTAATGCAAAAAGAGATTCGCCATTGATTTCAGACAGATTGGATTCAGGTACCCCAGAAAAAATGCTACAAGGTGTTACACTAAGGCGTTACTGGGAAGAGGGATAGGTGCTACAAAGCACAAGCATCATTGCAGCCTCAGTATTCTTCAGTGAGACAAGGTCAATGTTGGATTTTGGGTTTTTTTCAGATCCGGTGTCAAAAAGATGTGTGAAGACTTTCTGTATAGTAAACTTTGTTAATTTCAACCAACTGCTGGCAGTTTTTATGAAGAACACAGAATTTTCTGTGATTTATATAAGTAAACCTATTCACACAGCATGAACGTTGAAATGAGTTCTGACTTTAAAATATTTGATCTGTGTCATTAATTATGTTGTACTCAAATCCCATCACAAAATATTGATGAAATGTGGCTTACTACTCCAGGCTCGTTCCCTGTCTTTGCTAAAAACATGCACGTTCGCTTAAATGTGTAGCATATAGGTCAGCGATTTTCCTTTGTCTAAATGTTATGGTTTTATATGGTATAAATCTGAAGAAACAAACTGTGGTCTTTCAGACAGCTCATATAATACTTTATAACATCAATACAGCATATAGCAAAATATCTCTTTTTTTGTTATACCGTTTGAAAAAAATACTTACAGTGCATCAGTTTTACTTACAATAAATGCAGTGCATTGGCTTGAATGTGGTTTGGGTTTTTTATGTTACTAATAGATGATGTAAAATATGTTCAAATATCAGACTGTAAACCATGAAATTTTACCACTTTGAGTGCTGGCCTCAGTGGTAACTACTTACATTAGGGTAATATGGCATTCTAACGTATGAATCGGAATTATATTTGACGTATCTTATTTAAGTACTAGGGCTAAGTTTTAAACTTGCCCTGCTCTTTTTATTCCATTTGAGAAAGATTTTGTTCTTTTTGCAGATATTTTTGTACTTTACAATGAACTTGCCAGTTAATGTTCATTCTTCTCCTGCTCCTTCAATATTGAGGCTATAGGATAGTCTGTTTTTCTCATATTTTCAGCTCTGCATTCTAATGAATGCGAGGCAAAGAAAAGAAGGGTGAAAATATTTCTTATGAATAGTCTTTTTTTCTATGCAGTTAAGCAACTTTTTTAATGAAGACTGCTGCCCAAAAATTCATTTTAAAAAGGATGTCTTTAGAGTGTCAAAAGAGATTATTATCCTTCTAAGATATAATTATAATAGAAATGATTTCCTGTACTTTGCTATACGGGAGACCAAGGTCCTGCATACTGAAGGGAGGGTTTGCTGGCAGCACCATGAAGTCTTTCTGAGAATTGGTTCTACATATGTTTGTTAATATTTTGGTGAGTGTGGACAGGAACTTTGGAACTCTGTCTAGAGCAGATAGGATAGATGACCTCCCTTGCACGGGTCTTACAGTCTAGGGCCCAAACACTTATGCACATGCATAACTTAATTCTTGTGAGGACTCCCATCTACGTCAGTGATCTACCCACATAAGTAAAGATGCACATGTGCAAATGTGTTGGCAGGATCAGGGCCTCGTTTCCAGCCCTGTTCTTTGAAATTCCACGCTTAAACTCCTGTAAGACCCCAAAGAGAGAGCGCCTCTTGGGAAGATCTGAACATCTCCTGTTCATATTGCAGTGAGTGGAAGCTGAAATAATTTGTGTAATACGATGGGGCCAAGAGGTCTTTCTCTTTCATAGCTCAGATGTGTACTGATTTAATAACTCCCATTACTCTGGTGTTGTCATAAAGCTTACCATGAATTGCAATCAGTCTAGTTTACATTTTGAGCATTAATTAAATGAGGGACTTGAAACCATTTTTGCAGATTGACGACATCAGAAGATTTTCCAACTTAATGAAAAAATCCAAATGACCGCATAATATTTTCAAAGAACAGCCTGATGGAGGCTGGCCTGTTGTCAGAAAAATAGTGTATGAATTAACTTTGCTACGTTATGATTTAATTTAAATTAACTTACGGTTTGTTGACAACATTCATATTTCATAGAATAGGTGTAGGGTGCAAGTTTTCTGTATTTCCTACCATGAAGAAAAAAACCCCATTAACTCTGACATCTGTTTTTAGCACTTTCCTTCATATTTTTGGATGAATGCCTGGCAAAAGCTGGAAAGCGACTAAGAGATCAACCAAAGATGGCCTAAGGGCCTGTTCCCAGCTGGTACGACATCTGGAATGTTATATATAGTGGATAAATTCAGAGTTGTAGTTTAATAAGATTGGTATTCAAGCATTCGGCCTACAGCAAAGGAAAGGACAGTCAAGCTGACAGCATGCGTGGTGCATAATATGTCAAGGTGTCTGAAATATAATTTGCTGGGTTTTCACTTTCATTTTGGCAGATCTCTTTTGCTTATATATAAACTTTCATCTAGTATTGTTTTGAACTCTTACAAAATAAAGGGTGAAGTCATATTGGTATTATATCCAGAATCTTATCTTTTCACTAAGCTTAGAGTATGTCTGGATTTATTTCTTTCTTTTCTTAGGAAAAAAGTGCTAAAGACAGAGTTTTATGAGCTGACTAGAAATAACTTAAGCTGCTACCTTTGCAGATTTTAAGCATATACAGTTTTTTTACAGTGAAGATTTTACAGAATCAAACTGTTTAGGAATCTGGACTTGTGCTGTATGGAACTATACTTGCAAGATTTATGTCTCTGAAGGCCTTTTTTTTTTTTCTGTTTATGGTTTAGTTAATCTTCTGACTGTCTAATCTCCGAATTGTAATTAAATGTGTTGCTAAACATGCCCAATAAAGTTTCAGGCAGGGATCAGTGGAGAGTCACCTGCTTACAGCAGCTCTGAACATCGTAATACTAGCTCAAAAACCTGAGCTGAAGGTGATTTCTGTTTGCAGCCCTGTACCTACACTAATTACATAGCATGCTTGCAAGTCCGTCTACCTTTGCATTGCCTTTTTGTGTCCCAATAGAAGGTGATCATTGCATATGTTTTGCATTTTAGCCCAGGAAAGGATATAATCTGTGTGTCTCGTCCTGCGAAGGGCAAATCGGTTCACGTGAGTGGGGCCAGACCACGGCCAGGCTGTGCTGAAGCGTCTCTATGTGGGGCTGTGCCGTTCTGCACCTGATCCCTTTCTGTTCTGCAGCACTATGGTCCTCCCTCTCTGATCTTCGTCTTTCCCTGAATGAAAAATGATCTTTTCATCCTTTCTAGGATGCTGGAGCAGGGGGGAGGCTGTGAAACTGCACTTCTAGTATGAAAGGGGACAGGACTGCAGTGAGGGAGTGTGAAGCAGAGGAGGGAGTAGTGTGTGAAATGTGACGTGGCTGTAATTGATAGAGAGGAGTGTAATGTAAGGTCTTACTCCTCTGTGGGTTGGTTTTGGCTTTTTCTTTTTTAAAGGACTTGCTTGATAATTCCTCAGCACATTGTGGTTATTTCTATAGTATTTATTACTCTGCAAGACCTTGTAGGTGGAGAAAAGGTACTCGAATATGATTTGGCAGAAGACCAACAGAGTCTAGGAGGAGAGATGGACCTAGAGTAGGAGGAGCGAGATGACTTTTGCAGCTGCACTTCGGTAGTGGTTTGGATTTGGAGGTGGGAAGGCCAGATCTGAAATGACTGCAGCTGACAAGGAGAAAGCCGATTTGTCTGCAGGGTAGTGTCACTAATTCCTGTTTAGCTGGTGGGGATGTCAACAAAATCTTATTATAAACTTGTGCGTGTGGTGCGGGTATATGTGCATGTAGTGCAACTGAAGCTTAAGAGGCTGAGATCATATAAAATAAGAACTGTGTAGGCTGTTTATTCCATGACGATACTAACAAGATAGAAATATTTCGTTATTACATGTAGGAAAACCAAAAAAAAAGGGTGATTACTTTGTAAATCTTGTGACTGTCTCCTTCTTACCCTTTTTTGTGCTCACCCAAACCTGCTCTTAGTGAGTTGGGGGATAGCCAGCAAAATCTCTATTATCATCTCTACTTTACTCTAGTATGCAAAGTAATAGTAACAAAATGTAATTTTAGGTGGTGCTTATGAAGTACCATACTTTAAAAGAACAGATATTCTTGTGAGAGGAACTTAGCACCACCTGTCACAGAATGTGAAATGATAGCTTCTGCACTTTTCTTTTCCTTTTGGTATAATTCCACTTCTGTAGTATCTGTCATTACAATACTTTCTGTCTAGTAATGCTCTGAAGAGATGCAGAGTCTTGATGGATTGTTAGCCAGCATGCTCAATTTTCAGTTTTCTCTATATAGATTGGTTATAGAATATTTACAGTTGACTCAAAATTCTTCAGACTGAATACCTTGAATATTACTCGGCCTTTGGAGTTGCTACCATTGTCTGTTTTGATCTCAGCCTTTCCCTGATTGTTCTGCGCTTCTGTCCAGATAAAGCCTGTTGCATGCTTTCATAGGCAAGTCTCCAAGCACTCAGGTAGCCTAATGGGTCTTCCCAA
Organism: Chionis minor; assembly: GCA_013398295.1. NCBI lineage: Eukaryota > Metazoa > Chordata > Aves > Charadriiformes > Chionidae > Chionis > Chionis minor. The sequence continues at coordinate 2,130,584 of VZSF01004641.1, forward strand.
TCTCAGACAGCTGTTTTTCTACTGGAATAACTTCCACTTTTTCCAAACTATAAATAATGCATATTTAGAACAACAAGGTAGCCACCTAAACCAAACGTTTTGTTAAGGTGTAACATGATGTTAGTGCTGCAGTCTTGTGTGATTTTTACTATAACATATTGCCCAGTCTCACATCGCTATCTGTTAATTTTAAACTGGTATAATCTGATGAAAATAAACAAAATAGTGGGTTTGGAAATGGGAGATGGGGGGGATCGGACTCTGACAACTTTAAATCTAAGACTGCTAGCTGTTTCCATAAGCTTTTCTGTGTTTGGGGTCTGATCCTGTGCTTGTAATGCAGACCAAACTTGCTATGTTCCTGTTATCTGTGCAGTAAGAGATTATGCGAATTAAGTTAAACCATATGGAGTAGATATTAGTTTACATAAATAGTGTAGATTTAGTTGGAGGAGTACTTTCAGGCTGAAAATGAAGGATGTGCTTGGTTCTTGGTTGGAATTTTATAATGTTAAAATAGTAGACTTTCTAGAAGAATCCTATGATTATTGTCAATACTAATATGTATTAAAGACCATTTTGTGTAAGATTTTATAGCATTACACTTCAGGTATGAAGTGCCAGGAACAGGAGGATTTACTTTTCCATGCACAGCTCCCTGTGTAGCTTCTTTGATAAATGAGTTACGCAACGGAATATGAATAGGATGTTTCTCATTCTGAATAGCTTTTCCCTGCAGTGACAGAAAGTGTCTATATATGCCCATTTGCATTCATTACACGCACCTATGTATATGCTGTTACGTTGAAGTGAAAAGACTACCTTGTTTATTAGAGAATATGTATTTTTTAATGAAACAATGCTACTAGCAATCATGTAAACCACTTTGTAAATGGAATCTTACCAGGTTATAATAGGTACTCCTGCCTTCAGGAGTTGATTATTAGTTATAATTCAAGAAGGCAGCAAAACTCATGGAGCTTCAATGCAGTCACCGTGGGGGGATCTGATAAGAATTTCATATAGAACTTTGAAAGACCTGCATATGAAATCATTGCTCTGATAGTAGGAATTTTTAACAAGTCTATCAAAACAAGGGTGGTACTAAGTGGCTGGGGAATACCTAATGTAGTACTGAAATATATAGGAGGGAAAGAGCCAGGAAACTCTGAGTATGTCTGTCTGATCTTAAGTGTATAAGGCTTTGGAATGCTTTTTGAAGAAGGAATAATTAATAACATAATGGTAAATGGAAAACTGAAGAAAACTGATTTATCTGGAAGATCAAACCTATCCTAACTCATTTTATACCTTTCTTTGATCAGGTTTATTTTCCTCCTGTAAATGAGGGGAATAGGGAGACCTCATTTAACTGGACTTTGGTAAAGCCATTTGATGTAATTCCATACTGGAAATTAACTTTTCCAGTGGCGATGTGGTCTGGTGTGTGAAGTGGGAAATGAATAAGGAACAGGAGAGGAAGATAATAACTGACTGTGCTGAGAGAGAAATACTGGCCTAGAGAAATGTTATGTACAGAGTCAAACTGGGACTAGAGCTGCTTGTTTTCATTAATGACTGGGACAAAAAAAGATTAAGATTGGGCTCATTACACTTTATGATAAGATAAAGTTAGGAGGAACTGTCAACACAGATGAGTATGAAAACAATACAGTAATAACAGAATGACCTTGAAGATGGGAGTAATAAAACAAAGTGCGTTTTTACGCACATAGGGACTACCAGCAAAAATTTTTTCTTGGGGCTCGTAACTGGAAACAAGGCAATGTAGAACCTGGTTCTAACATACAAGTACTAGTGAGATCTAATATGGAAAATAACATTCAGAAAAGAACAGATGCAGGGAAAGTTTATCAGTGTGATTAGGGAGTGGACAGCTTATTTTATGACAGGTTTCTTTTATACTGGCTGAAGAAAGGTGTTGATGACATGCCTGTCACTGCACGAGGCTAGAAAGAACTAGTGGGATGTAAAGACACTGTGAGCACGTCAATAAGTTTATTGGCCCTTGGTTAATCCTACTATGGGAATGAGAGGAAAGGTTTCTAGCCATTTTGTGATTAAGATTCTGAAGTAGCCGCCCAACAGGAGTCTTGAGAGAGGTAATAAGCTGGTGTGTTTCAATATGATACAAAATCATTTATAGAAATGTGATGCTGCTGCAAATCTGTATCTGGAGCCGCAGAAGCTCCATTCTGGAACTGTGGTGGGTTTTTTTTGGAGTACCAGTTGTGGGGAAAAAACATGCCATGCTGGTCATGCATGCATATTTGAGTTGTTTAACACATTGGCAGACAGGAGTGGTATCTCTTTAGTGTTGAGCTAGTTTGTTCATGTGTTATTTTGTGTGCTTTAGTAAATATTCAGTAACTAATATATGAAATTAACAGTAGATTCAGGGACATTCCTAGCCTGTATTACTTGATATTTGTGCATTTCTTTTTCAGAATTTTTTCCTTGTTACAATAATTTTTCTTAGCAACCTTTATAGTTATTAACATCTTTGTTTAAAATAAAATTCCTTCCATTAACCCAACATTTCATAGATGACACGCGGAGATGAAGAAAATTTCCAGCCGTTTTTTGCCAGTGAGTAGTAACGCATATGCATCCAGATACTATTCAAGTTAGTTTGGCAATAGCACTGTAACTTTATAGGTTTATATGCTTACACTAGGATGGTTCCTGCTGTTTTAAGTATTGTCCAGAGGATATATTTTCTTAAATTAAAATTGCTTGAAACCATTCATTTTTTGTGACAAGTGAAGGTATCAATTACTTTCTCTTATTGCCTGTATGGAATAGGAAATGTTAATGAAACTCAACTTCTGAACCTCCTGATTGGTAAATTCTTGGCCACCGTGTTGAAAGATCATTGTTGCTGATGAAGCAAATGCTCTGTTTTACTCTTTAAAGGTCTTACACGTGAGATGCAAAAATAGGTAAGTAATAAAAAGGGGAAGGTATTTGAGAATATGTATAATGTATTAAAACTTAGTCCCAGTTGTGATTAAGCATAATATTAGGGTAGATCTACCTGCTCCCTCCTTTTCTCCATCTCTGTTCTTTTGTCTCGGCTTGTCCTTTGTACTTTAAGATCTGGTCCAAAACCACTGAAAGCAAAAGCATTGCTTTTTCATTGTGGGAATTATTCTACTGACTTCAATGAGTCTCATTTTAAATCATGAAGCAGTTTTCTTTTTCTGTACATAAAGATGTGATATTTTATAGCTTACATGTTGCACACTGTTGCACTGAGACTTTAATGTGTGTAGTGATTACAGGACTGCGCCTTCAGGATTCTAGAAATGTAAGAGCTTGAGTGTAGATCAATTTTAATTCAGTTCTGCCTCTGAGACTTGATTCATGCTGAAGAAGAGTAGGGCACTGCTGATTTCTGGTGCAATTAGACTCTATTTTATACACTACAGTTTTTGAAGGATCTGGCTGGTAGCATGAAAGGTCCATATCAGCTATAAGCTGTGTACTTTAAATCTTCTGCCCTCATGTATTTTATGTTTGAGTTGCATGTTTCCCTTAAGCCTAGGGAGTTTATCCAGAGAGTCTCCAGACCTGTTTTTGTCTCTTAAATGTGCATTTAAGCACCAGGCTGCAGGTGGGAGTGTGAGAGCTAATAGCTGGGAGGCATTAAAGCTTAACTGTTTGTCAGCTGTACATGGCTTTTTGTGGAGAGTGATTAAAACTGCTCAGATACTTTTCCTGAGACAAAGTTGCTGAAGCATGGACAATGGTTTTGTCTTGCAGTAAAAGCCTTTCTGCTCTTACTTTGGAGACAAATTTTGAAGAGGTTTTCTGAGGTGGAAGATGTCCTTCATAACACTGTGCAGGGCATTTATGTGTTAGGCATTCATGCAGAATTACCAGTCAGATGTGTCCCATGCCTGAGTCATTCTACTTTAGCAGTGTCTTGTCTTAAAATCTTAACTAAGATAAAAGGTAACGCAGAAGCATGGAAGCAAAAGGCTTCTGTTTATCTTAACAATATTGCCAGTCATCTGTCCCCTCATAACTGACTAATTATGGGGAGTGATTTTTGTTTTTGGTATTCCACATTTCTGCCAAGTAGATAATCCTATGATAATAAATAATTTTTACTACCCTTAATGCTTTAATATATACTTGTAGTGGTTTAAATAATATATGTAACTTTTTACTGGAAATATTTACATTTGTTATCATTTGTTAACTGACTCAGAAACTTACTAGCATGTTCAACATTCATCTGTCCAGATGAAAAAGGGATGATCTGCTTGACACAAGTAGCAGAGCTCCTCTGCGCAACCTTAGAAATCTTCACTTTGTAGATAAGGTCATTTGAGGATATTCTGTGTTTGCTCACATTTGAGCAGAAATTACTATTAGGGCTGAATTGAGATAAGAGTTTGCCAGTCATAAAATGGATGGCTTAAATGTTAGCCGGCTATTATGACTACTTTTTATCTGTGGCCTGAACAAGGAATACATTTGAGACATCCTGTGTTTGTTTTCAGGTAATGCCAAGATGCTCATAGGTGGTGGCTCTGAATGGACAGAGCAATTAGCTGGGTGGCCCTCTGCTCTTTAGGTCTGGGTCACTTCTCTGACTTCCAGTGTCTGACTACTTAGCTCCTTTTTCAGTCTGTTCTTGTAGTCAAACTTAACGAAGAAGGTGTACCTGTGTCTCAGTTGCCACCTAATAGTTTATTTTTCTGGCTGATTTCATCCAAATTTGATGGAGGTGTGACACACCCCGAAAATGTTGTTACTATATGGTTTGCACAAATCGTCGTTTATATGGAATGGAGAAGTGCTACAAATGCCCTTTACTTGAGTGAAAGGCTGCAGCATGAGTTGAGCCTGTATTAGACATCAGAGAAACCATGCGGTATCTCCACCTTGTAATAAAACTCCATTGGGAACCTGGCTTATTTGGTTCAGAGACCTGTGTAAAATATTTGTGAACGGGTACTAGCTTATATGTGGCAGTATAAAGGATGAAATGCAAATAGTCCCCTGAAGATGGTTATGACTGCGGTACCATGCAGACTGTGAATCATGGTCTTTCTCATTTCTCTCATTTCTTTTGGTGTGGAATTGTGTGTTGTTGGGGTCAATGCAAAGCTCAAGGGCAAAGTTAGGTCTGCATAGATGTAAAGAATTTGCCCCACCATTGCCAGAAAACTGCATGAGAGGAAAGCGCAAGTGCAGTCTCTCGGCTGTACAGTTTACCTCTCAGCATCAAAAGCCAAGATTTTGATAGATATATTATCAAAGCCAAATACACATTGTATCTATCTATAACTCATATATTGGGGGGTGTGTATATATATTCACTGTCTATATATTCCTTATATTCCTTTCAGGAAACAATGTCTTCCTGCTGCTAAAGCACAGAAGTAGCCATCAATTTTGGGTGTATTCTCACACTTCTGATTTTGTGCAAGGTTTCCCGCAGATCTGTTGGGCTCAGGAATTGAATGGGAGACTCTGCAGTTGGCTGTTCCTTGAGCTCCCCTGCAGCTGGACCTTGTTCTCTGTGCTGTGGGGCTGTGGCCTTCCATCAGAGACTCCAGACACAGCTGCCCTGGCAGATCCTTTCATTTGCATTTGGCACTGGGATCCCTGAGCAGGGGAAGGGCCAAAGCCATGTATTCGGCTGCTTTTGGTTTGTTTCTGAGTAAGTAGCTGCTAAAAGATATTTCCCTCTATAGCCCAGTACTGTGGCCTCGGCATAGCGTGTAGGCCAAGACAGCTTTGCTCCTGATGCTGCCTGATGTGTCAGATTTTCTCCTGGTGTATTCAGCATGACACATTTCATGCATTGATGCAGAAGAACTTTGAGAGTTGGGTCCTAGGTCGTGTGAAATGCGCTAAGATTTCCAAATTTAAACTCGGACAACTGTAAAGTCTACTTTGTGTGCTTTGGCCATATAGGACTTCAGGGTAGGAGAGGCTTTGTTAATCTGTATCTTCTCTGTGTAATTAATACTGCTTTGGTAAAGTGCTGTGAGATCCTGGGTTGGGTGGTGCTACACAAAGTTGATAGATCTCTTACATTATTACAGGACATTTCAACCTTTCTCTGAATGCTACCCTGTAAAGAGTTCTGGAGATATATGCCCCACTAAACAAAAATACAGATACTGGAAGTGGTTTCTGTGTGTTTGTTATTTTTGCATAATTTTAAGATTTTTTCATGGGCTATATCATGAGAATACAAACTTCAATGTATATTGCTTATTATAAAACTGGAAGTGCTGTGGTTTCTAAATGGCGGAGTACTGAACTTGGGAGGTCTTTAACTTTTCTGATAGAGATATTTTAAAAGTTTAGTACATATATTTTGGTTGGAATTTTTAATGAAACTGTATCAGATTGGTACTACATGTCAGTTAGAAACAGATGTGGTGTATAACACACACCCTCCAGCCAAGGTATGGCCTGATAGCTGAAGAATACAGGTATTCTTGAAAGGAGTTGATATCAATCTACTTGAATACTAAGTTCATTTCAGGCTTGTATTTAGAGTCCTTAATGGAAGACTGGAGGCAGTGTGTATGCATGGGGACGTGTTATGTATTTTTAGGGGTTTGCAGCAGTTTCAATGACAAATGATTTTGTACTGCTTTTTTAAGGCACACCTAGTAATGCAACCCATTGACTAATCTGTAGGTAGCTTTTTAGAGGATTTTTCATTTCTTGCAAGGTTATCAGTTCATGACAAACCTAAATGAGGCTGTTTTTTCTTGCTACTATATTTTTGTGGTTTAATGCATAGTTTTTAATGCAGTGTTGCAGGAGGAGTGTATATAATTGCTCAGGGTTTCATTTTTAAATAAAAGATTTCTCTTATCTCTAATACTTTTTTGAAAAAACTATCACTTGGAGATAGTCTGGCCTCATTTGAAAATGAGAATTAATTGACTTCAAGGCAGTGGCTTTTAATGTTGTTTTTTTTTTTTTTTAAACTGCCCACTAATGGGCTTCAGTTTAATTTATAAAACAGTTCTCTCTTATCATACAAACTGTAAGTTAGCTTTTGTTCATGGAGAACTGAGGGAGTAAAGTCAGTTTTCACTGAGACAACACTACTGGAATAACAGAATGAGCAAGCTATGACTGAAAAGAGCCTTAAACATGAAAGTTGTGGTTGTGCCAGGGCTAATGTTTGAATTTATGAAAGAATTTAGATAAGCAATATGATGCAATGCTTTCAGAATTTAGGAGAAAATAATTTTCTGCTTTGAAGCAAAGGAGTCTGACTCATTAGTTAGAATATGTGAACAAGAACATGCAAACTTTGTTTATGGAAGACTAGTAGAACTCAATGTGTCAATTTTAAATGTACAGTCAGGGAAATACTTGGTATGCACAGGTTTAGTTAGCACAGTTAAGGAAGTTTGCAGCCTTTGGAGCTTTCATGGTGGTTGTACATTTCTGGATGTGCAGGTTATTGTTGTGCCCAGTTCTTGCTTCACAACGATGTTGCAATAGTTTTAGTGTGTAGACCTCCCCTCTCTAAAAGCCACTCAAGATTGGGTTTTGTTCAGCAGAATGGATCTTGAAGACTAACTGGAAAAACCCGTTAATGCAGAGTGTGTCTACAAGGTCACCCATGCAGCAGTAAACTGCACGAAAGTTACCTGCTGGCAGTTTGCTTCCTGGCATTTGATTCCGTTCTAAAGTACATATTCCCAGTACAGGTTTGTTAGAAGGTGGTTGAAATAGGCATCAGCTCTCATCTAGCACTTGAGACCAGCTGCAACACTGCTGTGGTCTGTACTTTATTTTGTATGTTAAAGCCCTGGAGGTTTCAGCGGAGGGTTCTCAGATGCTTTTTTGCTTTAAAAGGTGGCTTGAAGCTTATGCATAATCTGTATGTTAAGTGGCTTCAGCAGTTTTCACTGGGTGGTGCTGTCAGTTTGAGTGATGCATATAACTTGCGTATGTACATGGAGTATATAGGAGGCATAGCACTGATAAAGGTATCAAAACCACACAAAGAACATCAAAGACAGTTCTTTTTCTGACTTTGTAAGGAAGAACTTAATGTTGAGGTCCATGGTAATAACCTTTGGAAAATCTGCCTATGGTTCATGGTAAAATTAAATAACTAGGATGACACACTAATAATAAATATTGTTGTGGTCATAAAATTGGTCCTTGTTTTTCAAGAAGCAGCAACATATTTCTGCAAGTAATTCAGTCATAATTCCTCTCCATGGCACAGGATGTTACCAAAGAGTTTGGAGTGAAAGGAAGGAGATATGGATCATTCAGTGCAGTCTGGGAACTCTGTTTTCTGAGTAATTCAGAGTGTATGCAGTTACCCCCACTTGGTCTGAGAAGAGGTTGAGTTCTTGCTCCTTGCAAATGGAATGCTTTTATCTGAATTTCTATTTAAGTAGGTGCTGAAATAAAGATTAACACAAGCAGGGTGGAAATGTACTGTATATGGCACCTCTTCCTCTAGGACAGGAATAGTGCTCCAGCAATATGACTAGGTAGCTAAAACTGGGGTTCTCAGACTGTAGACCAGATGTTGCTGCTCTTCATAGAGCAAAAAATCCGTTGAAGTCAGTGGATTGAAGGATACAGACCCATATTTTCTGAGTCAGCAGAGTGGACAGGGTTTTCTGCAAGACAGTATGACAAGAAAGGCAAACTTGTGTTTCTCTTCTGGAGGCTGTTGACTGCAGAGTTTGGAGAACCATAGTACTAGTACATTGCAGAGAAATGAATCAAGATGTATTCTTTAAAAACGCGTAGGATTTGTGGTGCCTTTCAAAGAGACAATAGAACAGATTGACAGGAAAAAAATGCAAGCCTTGTATTGCACCTAATTCCTGAAAAATGTTGGGTTTTTTTAATTTCAGTGTGTGGGATGACTCATAGGGTGATAGGGATTAGAGTCTTCTATTCCGGAGTCCCTGGTTCAAAGTGAATAGAAATGACTGTAATTCCCTGAAAGAATTGGAAGAGAATGAGATAGTGATTTCTATCACCTTCGATGCCAAAAAGAAGAATCAAGAGTACGTGTTTTATGTTGTATTACAGTTTGTAGAGTGTAAGTTAAAAGAAATATACATATACAAATATTCCTTTTGAAATTTGAATTTGCCAAGAGTCTTTAGGACCCTTTGCTCTTTTTAGATTTTCCTTGTTTATGGTGGAGGGTGGAGTAATGTAATTGACTCCAGTTTATGACATTAAAATTTTCTCATATCTTTCCCTTTGGAGAAGAGTTTATAGTTAGTCTGTGTCTTAGACTCACAGACATATAAAAATGTAGTAACGCTTTTGGTTTGCTTCACAGAACCCATACACCAATAGGCACACCCTTACTCTGACCGATATCTATAACAGATTCCCACTCAACACAGGTATAAAAGATCAGTACACCCATAATATGTAGGTGTAACAACAGAAGGAAGGCCAAAGAGCTTCTCACATCATGTGGTTCTGTGCATAGTGTGGAAAATTCTTGAATATCTTTACGGCATGGAGAAAAGGGCACATTACTGGTATTCTGTCCTGGCTTATTGTTAGGAGGCCTGGCACTAAGCAGGGCTGAATGCCTTCTCCAAATTCAGAGATGAAGTGTGCTCATGTTTCACTCCTGCTTTATTTTTATATATGACATTATCTGGCTTCGTAGGAGAAAACAAAGCAGGAACCATCACTGAAAACCAGATTTTTTTCTTAAGCTTCATCCATGATGTAATAACCCACTTCTTGAGGGGGGGAAAAAACAAAACCAAAAAACCTGGCCTAAAAGGCCTTTTCTGATGCATGAGCAGTGGTGTAATGAAAGTATAGAGGTTTTTTTAAGTAATTTATCATGTAGTAATTGTCATTATTCCCATGCTACATTTTTCTCTATAAGATTGGGAAGCAATGGCATTCTTTATGCTTAATGGCACAAACAATTATAGCACTGACTTGGCACTGTTTTGCTGCTTTGGCTGGCTCTGATGCTGCTGGCTTTTAAATTGGCTGCAAAACAGCCTGTGGGACCGATGTATAATCGGTCGTCTGTTGGCACGTGGTTCTGGATAGCGTTTTTCCTTTGACTCATCTCTGATTGCAGAGAATTTGCTATTGGCTGTAGCATATTTGAGACTATGGCTATATGCAAGTTCCTTATGAGCTATATGCAAAGTCCCTTTTATGGTAAAAGCAAATTGTTTCACATATAACATGAAAATACGCATCATCCCTATTTATTGTTCCATTTCTCCTTGGGCTTTCTTTCTGAATTTAATATTATAAACCCTTTCTAATGTTCCAAGTCCAAAATCTATGTTTTGCCAAATAACACTTGTACTATGCTTAGATATTTTGCTGCAGAAATGAAGGTTGAACCAAACTGAACATCCTTGTAGTAGTCTCTTTTGGCTGAAATGACATCAGCCTCTGTTAGGTATTTCTTGGGGAACCTAGTAAAAGCTGAAGCAGGGAAATAGGAGGAGACAGGCCAGATCATTAATATTGTAGTGCCTTTCTTGGTAGTGTATTTATGGTTCCCTTTAGGCAGAGACCTTTGAGGAATGGAGAGTTGGTCAGTTTTAGTGATCGCATGTTCGCTTAATGATGGAGATGGTTGTTCATGGAGTTACAGAGGAGCTCAATGTTCCTATTCGACTATCTCAGAATGTAAGTGCTGCTCCCGGAAGTGGGGATGGCTTTGTAAACTTGTTAGACCAAAAGTTATACCCTTGAACTACCTGTGCGCAAATACAAGCCATATTGTGTTCTTGCTGACTTGTCAGACCCATGCAAAGCATAGTGCAAATAAGAGTATATGCAGTAATACTTAAAACATGCTGAAAATACTATTTATTTCTCTGCTGGAGACATGCAAGGCTGCAATCTGGGACTACTGCACACAGTCTTGGAGGTCAGCATTTACATTGTGTATTTTCTGAGGGAAAGCTCAAAAATTTTACCCAGTGTTGGAAAAAGAAGTCAAAAGACAGATGCTAGTAGAGGCACAGCATCAATGTGTACAGTCAGCAGTTGTAATATCTTTTCAATTGTAATTTTGTTACTGTGCACTTTGACTCTTCTGCCTTGATATCTCCTGTCTGTGAACATTGAAAAACTGGCATCAGCTGAGAAGCGTAGCCTGTGCACACTCATTGATAAACCACGAAAAAAAAAAATAGCTCCTCTTCTATTTCTGTGAGGGTCAACTTCAGTCTAATTTTTAAAACATTGTAAGAACTGTTAATGTTGCAGAAAAGATGGCTTTTTAGTTGTACTCACTAAGTTCTCAGCTTCTCCAAATATACCCCTCCTTTTCCTATTTGGAATTTTTGTTTGGCTCTGATAATGGTGCTCTGTATTGAGGCTGGGCTTACCAAGGAGGCCGGACCAGGGGCTTGTCGTCTTTTTCTCTTGCTGTGTATCTTCCACTGTATGTAATTTCCACCAGTTTTAGGTGTCGATTTCTGACAGTTTAATTTTTAATGAGTTTTCTGTCAATTTATTGTGTCATTTTTGAAACTTGTGTAAGTTTTTTTTAGTGAATGTTTATCTCTGATACAATTAAAACCTTTCAAACTTGAAGGATTATGTACTATTCATTGTATTTCAAGTTAGTAATACTATATAATATTTTATATTATTTGGAATAGCCTGATTGGTATTACAGAACGAAAGCAGTTGAATTAATGATTATTGCAGTGTGCTTGGGCAACCACATAATGGCTGAGGAGGAACTGTGAGGCCTGCTGTATCCAAAACTGTTTACGTTCTTTGCGCAGAGGTGGCTATATTGAGCCGTAACGATTCCAAAGAGGCAATGACTGCAAAATGAAAAGATAGCCCTTTAAGATTATTTGGGTAGATACTTATGGGCCTGACACTGATGTGGAATGCACTGTTACTACAGCCTGAAAGCTGTAACACGCACCAGTGTTTAAACCATCTTGTATATTAACCAGCTTATTGTATCCGTTTTCACCCAAGTGCAAGGGGAGCCAAGAAAACTTCCATTAAAGAAATGATCCAACTAATTTAAGCTGGTGGAGGAAGGAACTACTGTGAAGTAATAATTTGGCTTTGGTCTCCTTTACAGTAGTACCTCCTGGAATGACCTACTGTCAGGTTGTGCAGGAGCTAGAGCTACTAATGGACACATGAGAAGTACTTTATGATGAGTGGCAATGACAAAAGAATCAGTGTTTCTAATGTGTGCTTATTATTTTAACTCTCAAAGTGCCTTCCAGCTGAGGTACTGTTTCTGGTGCTGTCACGCAGCCCGTTAGATCAATGGCTGTTTAATGGTCTGAGCAGAAATCATTCTGCCAGCTCGGTGCCAGGGGAGACCCTGTTCTACATGGCTGTTTTCACCTCTCTCTGACGTGGTGGGACAATACTTCATCTCAATCAGGGATGTTTGAGATTTGAATAAGAACAGGAAATTCTTAAAAACAAAATGCAGGAAACCTTTATTTTTGCTCTTGAGTCTAGAGATCAGATTTCCGGTTTCTCTTCTAAAATTAATAGGTCTGAAAACATGTTGTAGTTACTTTCATGTTAGTAAATGATGGTATTTTCAGAAGACCACAAAATACTGAGGATTCTGGGGGGAAGAGCCTAGTTCCCATAAGATTTGTTCCTGGTTAGTGCCTCTTCCCGCTAGCTCTGTCCCTGGGCCAGGCTGCAAACTGTCCCTCTAGCAGACTAGCTGTGCCTCTCATCTTTTCTCCAAACACCTCCCATAATCCACTCGTAGCTCCTGGAGTAGCTGGAGTAAAAGCTGCACCATTGCTGTGCTTAGGAAACCCTTGTTCCTACTAGTGACCCCCATATTGCTCTTACTGTAGAATTGAGCCTGTATTTCTGGTTGTCCTTTCATCTGCACTGTTTTCATCTTCTGTTGATGAAATGGTCCTAGCTGAAACCGTATTTTTGGCTGGAATGTTCTTTAATTAGAATGAATGATCTTGTGTGTGTGTGTAAGGTTATTTTTCTTTAATAAATCTTTTCTCCATGTGTATATTCTATGACAAAACTAATTAGGAATGACAAACATGTAATTCAATAGGTTAGAGGGGAAAATTTTGTAGTACCTCTTATACTGCTTTTCATACCCAAATTGTGGACACTGTGGGTTCTTTGTTTGCTCTGTCACCTTGAAGTTCAGCTTACCACATTTAGCTCAGCATTCTTGTGTTTTTGTAATTTGTCCTGTTGGCCATCTCAGGGTTCTTATTTCAATTACATTTTATCACGCTGATTCTTTTTAATAAGTTACCCTTCTTATAAAAGTTCATTTTAATTAACTCTAGCAATAAAGAAGTTATGAAAACTGTAACTGAGTAATAGTAATGTAAATTTTCACCAAAATGGGCATTTAAAAGAAGAATGGAAAGTTTATTTCTCTTGCTATTTAATTAAATGTTAAAAATCAGATATGCAAGCTGAGGGAGGAAAAGGGTAAGGTGCTTAACAGAGTTAAAACAAAGTATTTTCTACCCATTTTCTGTCCATTTTTTTTTTTCCAATTTGTGTAATTTTACCCATCAGGTTTCTCGTTCTTGTCTGAAGTGATGCATCACACCTGCTTCTGAAGTCCAGGCACAGCTGTTTCTGATTTTTTCCTTCTAAGGAACAAATCCTACTGTTGTTCCAGTTGGTTGTGAAACTTTGTAGGGACTTTCGGGTATAGGTTTAGGTTTTTGGTAGTCTTAACCCAGTGACACCACCATTTTCCTGGACCCTTCACTATCCTGCAAGCTTTATCACTCACTGCCTTGCTGTGATGTACTTTGACCCAGACACTCCTCTGTCTCTTTTGTAGACACTGAAGTGCTGGTCTTGTTTACATCATCTGCATCCCTTTCAGTCATCTCACCCCTCACAATGGAAGATAGTTCAGCTTTTTATGTAATACCACTGATTTTCTTCTCTGTTCCCACATAATAGATATAGCTAATGATGAGATTATCATTGGCGTTGTTACTGCTGACCCCCTTTTTTTCTAGCAGAAAGACACTGTGTAGTGGTGGATGAGCAGGAAGAGCCCAGTATTGTAAGAGAGATGTTCTCTGCTCCAAAAATAGTATTAGGCCAAAAGAGTTCCTGTGTCCTTGTGCCAGGAGTGGTATTCTTCCCTCCCCTTGAGTGTCTTCAAGCTTTTCTTCTCTCTGCCAAGAGCACCTTCCTACATTCATCTTGGAAGTACAGTTCATACGGTACCGCCAAGATACCTTTCACATTTGTTTCTAAGATGGATCTACCTTAAAATGTCACACAAGTAGTAAATCAATTCAGCTACCCCAGTAAATTTCTCTGGGGAGAAGACAAGGGAAGGAATCAACATGGTTTATAAACTTTCAACATACATAGTAAAAACTTTTTCCCTTAACTTGGTGATTTACTTCTATTCATTGTTAGTAAGTTAATATAGAGAAACATTGTTTTTGGTGCCAAAAATCATCAGGAACATAACCCAGAGCAATTTTTAAGGGCACAGCTTTTAAACAAGCTTCTGGAAGAAGCATTATTTGACAGCACACAAGTGAAATAACCCAGTTTGTTATTTTAATCTCATATCTCCACTTCTGGTGTTCTGTCTTGTGGATGATTTGCATTCAGCTGAGGCTTTGGCTGATGGGTTACCATAAATGGCTCAAAACCAGATTGGGTCCACTTATATGCAGCAATTTTAGTACATAATTAGAATAAAACCAGGCAGCTTTCTGAAATACCCCTATTCACCTGATTAAGCTTGGAGTCATTGTTCCTGATATAAAACAGTTGGCAGTTTGATCCTGCCCTCCCCCCCCCTTCAGAAAAAGATAGGAGGAGGAAAGATAGTAGTTCTTTGAAATAGGCATTTCTTCAATAAGGCATTTTATTTGGAATTTAAGGAAACTCTATGTGAGAATTTGAAACTAACTATTTTTGTATGTATGCTTTAAAAATATGCAATCCCAAAATATGCTTCAAAGAACAGTGATAATCTCTGTAAAAAAAAAAAAGGTTGGATTTCACTCTGTGCTTGTTTTGTTAATTATGAAGAGATTTCACAGGCAATTGTGCAACTAATTTTTCATTGAAAAGTGAATACTGTGATTCTCCAATTTATCCTCTGAATGAAAAAATCTTAGTAGCAACTTTGCAAATTGTCTCAGAAGCTGACCTGAAGTTTGGAAAAAGGGGAATTTGTTACAAAGGGAAATAATTGATATTTAATGTATAAAACCAGAAAAGTTTGTTTTCAAATTTGTGTGGGTATGCTGCTTACAAAAGAGCTTCTGGTTGTTTCCTGGCCTTTGCAAGATAGCATTTATTTTGCCTTTTTTCTCACTATGTGAATAAGTGGAATACTATAGAATATGTGAGGTGTGCAGTTAAGAGGCATATTGAATTTTAATTGTAACTTATACCAGAGACAGAAGAACAAATCTTTGTAATCATATCTAACCCCGAGATCCCAATGATGTATCCGTCTTGGTATCAAACATGTTTAGAAATATACACTTGTTTCATCAAAATTTACTATTTGTTTTGCAAGAGTAATGTAGCCACACATCACAGTGTACTGTCTTCCAGACAATGAGATGTTGAAATTATAGATTAAAGAAAACAAGAAAAGCAGCTCAGTGTCTTCTGCATTAGTTCAAAACACAACCACTTAGTTTTTGTGCTGCAGTTTACAGCCAGGCTTAATGAAGTCTGGTCTGACATTGACCTCCCTTAGTATTTCCCTGTATAAAGTTTCCAATTTTTATCTGTAAATGTGGAATCAGAGTAGTTTACGAATTTCCTTATAGCAATCTGATTTTCTTCCCATTGTACCAAACACGAATTCTTCCACTGAATTCACAGAGAGCAAGCATGGACACTAAAATGTTGTTCTGGAGTAGTTCCACCTTCCATTATGTGAAAGGAAAGAAGGTATCTTTTTTATTGAATTGTGGAAAAGTCTATCCACGCTAGTATGTGACACTTGCCAATAGTCCAGCCTCTTGAGGGACTCCACAGTCTTCCCAATAAACGGCTGCATGGCAGCCTTCTGTTTATGTCAGGAATTCTAGAATAATTCCAATGCAAGAGAGTAAGGAAACAAAGACGAGACCTTTGGGTGCCACCAGAGAATATCTGAGAGGAAAAATCATCAAGTAGTATTTAATTCAGGAGTGCTCCTTTAGATTACTCGCCCTCTAACATGCCTGTTCTGAACTGCATTCATACTGCTCTTGATGTTGTCTTTATTTCCTGATGAGAGACTACAATAACATATTCTGAACATATGCAGAGTAAGAAAGTAAATACCTTTCTGGTTTACCCTTGTCAAATGAAGAGAATACGCAGCGAACGAACTCAACAATGTAGTCCCTGATCTGTAGCTCACAGCACAGTCACAGGAAGGATTAGTAGAGGCTTTTTTCCCTGAGCCTTTCCCAGGCAAAGTATCACTAGGGTATTACAGCCCCTACCTCACACACAGAGAAAACCGTTGTTGTTTTCTCCATCTTGCAAGACAGTCGTGGTGCTTTATTCTTTACCACTTTGCCCAGAAATCTGCTGTTTGCCGAAGGCCTCCAGATGGGTTAAGCAGTATGGTCTAAGAGCCTGCAAATCTCTCTCACCTCATTATTATTGCGGAGTACGATGTAGATGACAGAGAGCAGACATAACTATCCTTTGAGTATGTTGTTTGAGAAGTCTCCTTTTTTGGGCTAGGATCGGGTCTTCCCCTGACGCAGCAGCATGAGTTAATGAAGACTGAAAAATAGAACAGCGGAGACTTTTCTGTGTAAAAGGCTTTCTACTGTCTACTTGTTTTCATACTATTCTGGTGAGGCCTCATAACAAAGTTAGTAGCAACTGCTTGTGTGCCTACCCTCAGTTATGGATAAATTGAGTTTGTACCACTCTAGAAAATCTGAGAAGAGTCTTTGCAGCCCAGCAGCTCTGCTCCGGGGTCGTGTGCGCTCGCTCGTGGTGAAGGCAGGGTAGCAGTCCATGATTGGAGTGCTGAAAAATAAATGTCAGAATAATTCATTTTCAGAAAACGCAGATTAATCCAAAGTGAATCAAGTTCATGGGACTGAATCTAGGTAGCAGATAAACTGGTAGAAACTTCTAGTGGGATTCCAGTCTCTGTGGGAGGTTGCTGTACATTATAGGAATATAAATGCTTTTTTTTCCACAAAAGCACGTAAAAAAAGGTTGAAAACAGTTTAAAGAAAATAAGAAACAGCTGTCTTCCTCCTCACCCTTTTTTGTGTAGGTTATTAGATACTTCCCTGCTTAAACATATTGCCATATTTTACCTTTATTTTTTTTGTGTGTAGGGTTAATATGGAAAAGCACTGCCCAACTGCAAACTGTTCTTGTATTTAGATTTTTTTGGGGTGTGTGGGGTAGCAGCCTTTGGAGATATAAAATGAAGACAAGAAGGTTGCTCTTTAAAGTTTATAACTAAGCTCTTGATCCCCAACTAGGCTATTTATCTCGGAAAAGCTTTCTTCAGATTTCATCTTCTCCAGATACATTTTTATTCACCATTTCACCTGGAGTTAAATTTTTCCCTTTAGCTGATGGTCAGCTTCTTGGAACAGGCAGAGAATGTTGCTGCAACATGTCTGAAAGCAAAAGAGAAAAGCAATTAGGCCAATTTACCCTGGGCAGCTCTCCGAACGAAGTATTACGCACTTGCTTTCATGCCCTGATGTGCAAGATCTTGTGATGTGATGACTATTTGCAGTGGTAAAACTCAAAGTATAATTGAAAATAGAATGGGGTTTGCATTGTGTACTATGGACTATCCATGTTAGCTGTGAAGAATATATTGTAGTGATATTATTTGGTGTATAAATAGCATCTTTCTCTCAAAAACTGTTAGCCTGACTATCTCCATCTGTCTGTTTACTTAGGCAAATATTATATTCACTCATAACTTTTGAAAAATAAACCTGCCTTACGTGTTTTCAGGATTAGTTGCCCATAATCTCACTTATCGGTTGGGAAACTGAGTCAGAAAAATGTATTTATCCAAATGCTTGTAGTTGCTCCTCATCAGAAATGGAAGTAGGTGCCTGGAAGTAGGTTGTGTGTTCTAGCCAGTAGTCCATGCTATATGTAGGTTATCACCTATAGGCAGCTTCTCTTTACCAGAATATTTGAGCTTTACTATGCTTCGGTGCCCTCTACTGCTCCATTAAAATAATGCTGTCTCCTTGCTATTGTAGAAACATGGTTAATTTTCTTCTACTTTTTTTCTATGGGCTAATTGGCCCAGTAGTTCCCCTGGTGAGAAGTTGCTAGTAACGATGATTAGAGGAATGGATCGGGTGCTGTGCTGAAAATTAATTTATCTGAAGACATTTTTTTCTCTTCTGAAAGTCTGACTTGATTCAGACTGGGATCATGGTGTTTTCTTGCTTTATGGCAAGGACAGATTTTTATATGTATATATGTACAAACACTTTTTATTACTATTTGCTTGACTTTCTGCATACACAACATGTGAGATCTGATATTCGGAAGTACAGAGCGATTTCTGCTTCAACTGAAAACCAGGAGTTTTAAATTTTGATTTTGGAGCCCCTCGGAGTCAGCTGTGAATTAAATTGTAATTGTGAATTAAATCCTCTGTTTTTGTGGGGTTTGGGGGTTATTTTGCTGTCTTCCTTTCCTCTAAAATGTTTTTCATTTTACCAGATACATTGGTAGATTCACCCTCTGATTACTCCTGCTCTCCGAAAAGAGCCTTGGGGTTTGTAAGCTATTGACCAGGGATATCCACCTCCAGGGAGGTGGTGGAATCGCCATCCTTGGAGGTATTTAAAAGACGGGTGGACGTGGTGCTGAGGGACATGGTTTAGGGGTGGTTTTTTGGCATAGGTTTATGGTTGGACTCCATCTTGAAGGTCTCTTCCAACCCAAGTGATTCTATGATTCTATGACCAACACTTTTGCTATACTTGAAGCTTGTTGCTACCATATGGTTCAAACTGCAGTGGTCTTTGTGGAATGGAGTGTAGGAAGCATTGCATGTTCTCACCCTTGAAGAAGAAATTCAGGCCGCTGTGTTAATCTCCTTTCAGAGTTTTATTCTTTGAAAATCTGATCTGTTACGGAAACCATTGTCCCATAATGACAGAAATTTTAGTCCTGTGTGGCACCTCTTTTATATAATGAAATGCAACCCAGACGAGGTATTTAATTTCATTCAGCTTTTTAAAAGTATAATTTGCTATTAGATCTACTGGCATTATAGTCCATACAGGTTTCTACTTGATCTTTGAATTATGCACTAATGCAATGGCAACTTGTAATTTCAGCCCATTTCCAGCTTGCACTGCTGTGTTTTCTTACCAGTGTTAATGACTGATAATGCATTTGAGAAGGGAGTGGTTGCTCATTCATGGTGCACTGCAGCGTAGAGATCTTTTTTGACATTTTCGGAGGGTGTACCATGTATTCTAATGTAATCTATAAATGGCTTTTAGATTATTTATAATCCATCTTTGTGTTGCAGATCTCCCTATAGAATGAGATTCCTAGCTGCATTTTTTTATTTCTTTAGTTGTTCTTTCCAGCTCTCAGGGATACCCATAGTCAAATGTTACATTAGACTTGATTTTTCTCTATTCTTAAGATAGTCTCAGAAGTTGAAAGAGAAAGGATTATCAAATGATGTTTGTGACTTTATGCATATTCAGCTCATCTGATTTACCTTTGTATCAAGCCAAGCAGTCATTCTTTGCTCAAAAAATGTCTGCCCAGTGTCTTATTTGAATTTATTCAAGTTCAGCTTCCAATGATTGGTTCCAGTTACACCTTTCTACAATTAATAGATATAAATGGGCTTCCAGTAAGTGCTATTTGCTCTTGCGACAGTATTTGGAATTCTGTAATCCTATGCGCTCTCTGTGAAGCTCCATAGGTAACGCATTGTCTCAGCCCTTAGACTGTTTTTATTACTATTTGGACCTTTAGCTTTTCAACAATTTCTAAAAATACGGCCACCAGAATTGTGGAGGGTGTTTCAAAATCAGTTTCACCATCTTCAAGTGCAGTTGTAATTATTTTCTTAATTTTACTGGCTATTTAGTGTTCACCTTACCTGTTTTTATTTATTAATTAGTAAATACACCTAATTCCCCTTGTTGATTTCTTGGGGAGGGTTACTTGAAATCTGCTACTCATTTACATTAATTTAGCATATGCTTTATTGATTTTTATAGATCTTGATTTTAAAATTGTGTGTACTGGATCAAGTGCCTTGCAAAAGCTGAAATGTTTTGTATCTGTAATTAACCCTCCCAACCACACCTGTTATTGAAGTGTGGCACCAGATTAATTTGACAAGACTGTCTTCTGTCGGTGTGCATAGGAACCTTTCCTGTGGTTCTCTGCTTATGCTTTTCTGTTTGGGAAAAGCGCATGATTTCCCCTATCTGTACGGAGCCATTACATTGGCATAGAAAATGAATGCAGTTTATAATTCGGTTTTTAAGATAAGCTGTCAGCAAATCCTGTCCTGACCACTCTTGAGAATATCGTATACAAAAAATAATTGTTCCTAGATTTGTGATTGATGTAGCAGAACTGATAAAAGTTACATTGTTTAAAAATGTTTATAAATCACCCTGTCCATATGTTCATTTCCTGTAATCTGTCATTATGGTTTCAGAAGTAATTGTGAGAGACACAAAACTGGCTTCGTAACACTGTGGAATGAGTTTTGCTTCCATTTGGTATACGTTGAAAGGTGGCTCAAAGCAAAAATTATAATCCTGGAATACCATGTACGTTACAGCAGGATATCTTTGCTTTGTGGTTTTGAATTACTGAAGGGCGTAGTCTGTCTTTGCGTTTTTCCCCTAGTATTGCTAGGATTTATGCAAAGTAACTGGGCCAGTTATAGGGATTAATTGGCAGAGAAGAGCGCGTGGTTTTTTTCAAATACAATTCTTGTTCTCACTTGGGAGGTTAATGTTATGACAGGCTGGGTTTACAGTTGGTGTTGAGCTGGAGTTTCGGCTCTGCCTGACACAGATGGGCTTCCAGAGTGCGCTGTGGTATGATCACAGGCGCAGAGGGCTCTGCTCCATTCCTGAAGGTGCTTCCCAGTTTCTCAGCTAGTCCTAGAAGTTGAATGAGGGAGCAGTTATTGCAGCAAGAGTGAAATCTGAAACACTCTCTTTAATGCACAGGTTTCTGCATTGCATAGGATGGAAAAATATTTTTCGGAGAAGCAACAGAAATTTTACTACCTCTTAGTTCTTTGTCAAAATCCGCCAGAGGCATGATGGAGGCAGAGGTTCCCTCTCTGTTAGGAAGGTCCGTACTCTGGCAGCTCGCTGAACCAGGAGGGTAGGTATAGCACAAACATAGTCTTCCAATGCCTATGGTTGGCAGTCGGGGTACCCAACCGTTGCTGCCAAGGAGGTTACTAGCCTTCAAGCTGTACAATTTTTCTTCAAATTTTAAAGATTGTTCCGATAAAGAAGAAAGATAAAGCACACACTCTCGTCCTCTGAGGCTGCCACGTGGTGTTCTAGGAGAAAGCATTAACTGCCTAAATATCCTATTCAGTTTTCCTTACTTATGAGTCCTGTTAAGGAAACTGTGCTTTGCCCGGCTCTATCAAACCGTATGAGGCTCCTGTTCTGCGTAGTGAGCAAGGATAACGTTTGAATGCAAACTATCTGTACTGGGAGATTTGATTTTAGTCAAACAAGTACTGAACAGCTTTCTTTTCTGAATTAGGGCTTTGGGATATAATAGAAAATGTTAGCGGTGCAATTGACAAATATCCCTTATATCCAGCTCAGGATATGCTTATTTTTCCCCATCTGAAAAACTGGAAAGTAACATAATTGAGTTCTGTTGCTCAGTAAAGCACTAAGAGTAAATTCTGTCACTGTAAGAGGTCAGAGTAGATGGTCAGGCTCTATGTCTGTCCTCCCTTTCAAATCAGCAAATCAATGCTTTATTCCTGCTTCCCAGGAGTAAATTTATTAGTTGCTTCAGGTGTTACGTTCATGCCATTGTATCAAAAATATGGTTGATATGACGGTACATTCCAATGCTTTTTCATTTGTCAATCCCTTTATTAGACTTTTATAGTTAAAACTTCAGAAGACATTTCTTTAACAACATGATGGGTTTTACTATTAATGTAGGAACTTTCTTTTGCTTGGGGAAGCTCTTGGTAATGTCTCAAGAGTTATCTACCAGCAAAGCTATAATTTCCTTTAATGCGTCTCTGACTTAGATTTGTATTCATTTTGCATTTGTGCAGACACACTTGAGATCTGCTTGTAATTACTGGAAAGGATTTACAAATCAGAAATGCAAACACAAGCACACAGATTTTTTTATCATATGTAAGTCACCTTTCAAAAACTGTCAAGGAATCATATTTTTAGAAGCTGTACTTGTATAGAGACAAGTAATGCAATAGCTGTGTCAGTCTTTGAGATTATGAACATGCTTATGATGAGAATATTCTTGGCGTAAGTCAGGAGTATTATATAATAAGGAAACAATGTCTTTTTATACTTTTCTTCCAAAACATTCCCTAGTGAGCACTAGACTGAAAAACCCCCATAGGATTGCCTATGAATAGATCTCCTTGCAACATGATAACTTTAGCCAAATTACACAAAGTAGATTTAAAATCCTTGTCATGTTTTCATAGTTATGTTTTTTTAAAACCCTTTGTTGGCATCTAATATGAATTCTGATTGTATAACTCTAAGTCCCAGACCAACAATGTATAGATGTACAAAACTGTCCCTCTAGCACCATGAATGTCTAAGAGCAAGGAGACCATGATCTAAAGCAATAAACTACTTGAATGAAATGAAATAAAAGCAGCGGAACTAATCCTGCTTTGCCTGGTGCCCCAGGATGTACAAAAAAAGCGGTGTGGAAGTCTTTGGCTCAGTCGTGATACAGGTCTATGAATGTGTACAACACAAATACGAAGGCTGGCCTGTGGTCAGGAGATCCTCTGTTGCAATGCAAGCTCCAGAAAAGTCAAAGACCTGCTGTAATAAGAGGTCTCAAAAAGGAGGATTGGCCCCTCTTGTAGTTCAGATTTAGCAAACAGGCAAGTGGTAGATGGTTACCCCCCTTCGCTCCCTTTGCTCTGCTGGTGACTTGCGTAGCTCTCAGTTCTCAAATCCACATTCTACGTGGCCTCATACAAATGCTGAAAACAGAGGTGGAGCAAAAGGAACATGAATGTGGATACAGCAGCTGCTGTCTGCGTTAATAATGTTTCCTAATGTTTTAGGAATAGCTTCTAAAGAAAACTGTTAATCCATCGTGACCAAGAGTATGAGAAAATATATATATGTGTACGATAGGTGTTATTTGTAGTGTGAATAAAGATTTGGGAGTGCAAGTTAATGATCCAGATTGGGCAGGAATGGTTCATCAGTAAGCTTAAAAGCCCCAAAGGAGAAATAGATTTGGGGTACGCGATGTCTGTTTCCAGACAGACCACCTGGGAGTAAGTATATATATCCAGTCTCCAGAAGACAATGGAATTGTCTTTTTTAGTTACCTAAGCTGTTTTTGTATTAAATAAGAAACAAAAAGTTGATTTGTGAAAAAAGGGTAGAGTGAGACAGTAGTTAGATGATTTGAAGGATACTGCCTAAAGTGGGAAATGTATTGTGAAATAGAGTGTTTTGGAAGAGAGTTCCCTCTGGCAGGCATAAACCAGGACACGCATCTGGGAGAGAACAGATAGCAGAGAGATGGATCTTGTCTCCAAGTAAAATATGAGTCATTGCGAGGCCTATGGATTAAACCAGTGTTAGAGCTTTCCTTCCTTACTTTTGTTTTCAGAGTCCTGATTGCTTCCTCAGAGTAGCTGAATCTTAGCCCTTCTTCTTGCCTCCCTCGATGTCCAGTATAGATCAAACAGAAAATATCTCTGGAAGAAACCCTGGTCTATCCCTTTGCTCTGCGGCAGGATCAACTCCAAAGAAACTTTTCTTGATGGATATTTGTCTAGCTTGTTCTTAAATGTATTTGGTGATCAGGATTGCACAACCTTCCAGTTACCAGCATTTAGTTATCGTTGTAGTTAATTTTCCTTATTTTTCCTTATCCTTATCTAGCTGCTGCTGTTGTGCCTTTGAGCACACAAAGGGGAAAGGAGAATGAGGTCACAACCAAATTTATACTTTTACCATTAGCTATTTGTCATCTCTACAAATACTGAGAAGCTTGTTCTTTATTTTTGAACAAATGAGATGCTACACAGATAGCTTTTTAATAGAGTGATGATGTGCATGGAAAAACCATGGAGGTTAGATGTAGTGCATCAGTGAGGAAAAAAAATCGGGTGGTGATCTCCCTTTGTGCTCAGCAACATAAATATAGTAAACTGATTATATTGTGTTTCTTGAATTGACTGATTTTTTTTTTTTAAGGGAAAACAAGCCTCCTTTTTTTGTGAAGATACATTTTCAGAAGAGAAATAAGTAATGTCATAAAATGTTGAACATTGAAAAGTGTTTAGAATCTGACTGGGTGAACTAGTATAAAATCTATTAGCGGTGTACAACAGACTGCGTAGCTCATTGGTCCTGTAGCTATCTGGAAGGCTTCCCTTAAATAATATAGTTTTGTGTATTTCAGGGCAGAAAAGTGTGCAACCGAGCAGGAAGTAATTTCAGACTTTGAAAATAAATTTGTATACAGAATACATGAAAAGACATAAGATGCATACCTCTTTCACACCAAAAAAAGAGCTGCTCTATACTAAAGATATTGAAAATATACCATTTGTTTAAAATGAACATGTGGGGAATTTTCTGATTGTACTCAAGACTCTCATCTAGTATCAGTGCAAATATTTTCATATTTAAGCTGGTCAGTGAGATAAGAGGGAGACTTGAAAGGGAAATGTGACTAACAACCCTTTACTACGAGGGTAAACCAATCATAATTTCTCTAACAAATGCAACTTATTTTTGGTGGAAGGGGTGGGGGACAGTGGAATTCCATAGGCATTCCTGGAGGCACAACTTGGCTTCAGTAGATAACCAAGACCTGCTGTTGTCTCTTTTTTTTTTTTTTTTCTTTTATGGCCAAAAGAGATAGTGTTTTTAAGGGGATCTTTTTTGTGGGTATTTTAGGAAGCATAATTCTAGTCTCCAACCAAATACCTACCTTATAGCCAGAACACTGATAAATGGGAACTGGTAGAAGAAATAAATTGGAGAAAAGTACGTAGGAGGTTTTTTCCCTCTTCTTTGATCTTTATCTGCCCATATGTGTAAGAAGTCATAACCACGTCTCTAGTTTGGCTGTATCTGACATGGAATTCAGGTGATTCCTATAGGTTCTATACAAAATTCAACACTCAGTGAGATACTCTTCATTGAGTTTAATGGTTTTTAAATCAAGCTTTATTCGCTAACTGCCTGACAGTAATATTTTGGTTGTCTTTCATTTATGAGAGTATAAGGCAGTATTAAAAACAAAAAAGGGGCTTTGCTGGTTAATTCATTTACACAAATTTTCTTTAAGTCCAAATGCTAATGTCCCTTTTAATAAAAAACTGAAGCTCTCCTCCCTTCTCTAAACCCTTCAAATACAAGTAACCAGGGAATTATATAAATAGATATTCTTACCTTTACTACAAAAAATTCATGCGGAAGTCCTATCTTGGAATAAGCTATTCATTAGTTGGCTTGGCAGAAGGAACACAATCCAAATGAATGAGCTGCCAAGAGTATTTTTAGTGGTTTTATACGTTGCCCATTCAAATCTTGGAAAATTTCTTTAGAAAATTGGACAAACTGACCAGTCATTTTTATGGGCTTTCGCAAGATCTAAAAGTGAAAAACAACTATTGTATTTAGCATCTGTTAATGGAGGTTTCAGGCTACAGAACTTGAGAAAGTACTGCTGGGAAGCTAATACAATAACCATAAAATATTGGACTGATAATAGGAAACACTGGCACTGAACAGATATGGAAAGAGTCATGCTAATATTCCATATCCAGGCCTGTTACCCTGTGCCGAGAGCTAAAGATACTGTAGTTAAACATATACAGTAGTAGAGATCTGGAATGAAGTCAAAGTCAAACTCAAGATAGATGAGACTGTTGGGTTATTTTTCTACTATGAATGCTATCGGTTGGATAATTCTGTCTTTGGAGAATTAAAAACTGGGAACTTGGACACAGAAGAGAGAGCAAGTTGTGCTAACATTTTTCCAAATGGGGAAATATATGTCTTTACCCCACACATGTAATTAAGCCCTCATCTTCCTTTATTTGAAGTCAGTGGCTTTTTTTTTTTTCTTTTGCTTCTTTGGGAATTGGATCTAGACTTGTGCTGCCATTGCAACTGTTCCCTTGACAGATTTTTTAAAATTTTTTTATCCCCAAGCTGGAAGCTAGAAAATCAATAAAAGGGAAACTATTCACCAGATATCAAATGAATTTCAGTAGATTATATTTCATTTAACTCAATGTGGAAAGGAATGACGAGAGAATGTTACATTTTTAATCCCATGTAAAATACCTTTCTGGGAAACTGTTCTCTGCCCATGGAGCTTAATTTTGAAGATTTTTTTTTTCCTCAGCTACACTGTCTTTTTTTTTTTGAATGTACGAATGTCATATCCAAAATCTGTCCTCAAGAGGCATTCTGACTTGCAAGTTCTGCATCCTCTGCAAGATGAGATAGAGGCAGCATATTTTAATGCTTTTTTAAAATTATCTAAAAGAACTTCCTGAAGAATTTGAGTGTGTTTTGCTGTGAGAGAACACAGCTGGAGGAAGCTTGAGATGACAGAACTGCTACAAGCTTTTGACTGTGAATAACCAATGATCACACAAAAGTCAGGTGTATGACAGAAGAGCAGCAGAAGCAGCTTAAGGTTACGTTTCACCAGTGCAGGTGCCCACACCATAGAAGGTTCACAACGTCTCCCAAGTCAGCGTGCCCTTGTGTAAGGCGAGCTCTTCACAACAATGAATGAAACTGTTCTTCCAGTGCAGGAAATTGGCTGGAGCCAGTGAAGCTGAGCAAACCAAAATATTAAATTTGTCTCTAAGTTAAGCATGAGTAATAAAAAAACCCCACTAAAATTATATTTTGATTTTTGATTAGTTATGCCATTGCTTAATATCATCCAAAGATCAGCTCACGGTTAAATGGGTAAGAGCTGTTTGAGAAGAAAACTCGTCCTGTTAAATTTGATTTATGCCACACTAAAAAGGTACCATGATCAGGCTGACAAGTTTTAGAGGTACTTTGGGCAGTATTAACTTCAGTCAGACTGCTTCTTACTTATGGGCTTAATGGTCTTATCCTTCAAGATATTAATTTAAAATGGCTCTACACGAAGCAATAGCTACTTCTAAAGTCAGGGGTGAGAAATACCTCAGCATAAAATAATGCCTTTAAAATTCAACGTTGATAAACTTAATTGTTCTGCATTTATAGAAAGGAAAATTAGGATTCTTATAATTGCTGTCAGCTAACAATGTGGCTTTAATATTTTTCCTTTTGACATTTATTCTGTTGCCAGGTGTATCTGCTTATGTTCTGTGATCTGCTTTGCATTACTTTTATAGGAATATTACCATAAAAAGTGCTACATATAGTATTAAATAGCAGGGTGAGTCAGGAGACATGGGTCAAATCTGTAGCTCACAAATGAGAAGTTTGGATAACTCATCTGAGTGATATGGTATAAATACCTATAACCAAATCATCAGTCTGGCACTACTGATAATCTTGGCATGAAATTGAGCCAAGCAGGAGTGCAGTATCCCAGTATCCAGGGTTATGAATATTGCAGATTATGGATAGACAAAATGCACAGGAAAGACTTTTCTATACTGGCTGCTCTTGCTACAGTTTATTCTTCTGTCAGTATTTCCCCTATAAACTCCTTTTATTCATAGGTTTGGCAGTTAGCCATGAAATTTTGCTTCTAGCTGGAACTTGGCAGGCGGTGTCTCAAGTCAGGAAAATTATTTTAAACAAATTTTTAAAATATATGATATGTATTGGGGCTCTTTTAAAAGTTAGAGGTGTAGTCATTTTTTTCTGAGGAAAAAGGATTGGTTTTCATGGGGGTTTTTTCATGGTAAATCCTCAGAACAATTTCTTAAAAAAGAAAAAAAATTGTTGTAACTGATTAGAAAGAGAAAACATGAATTTTCTTTCAAAAGCATGTGCATAGGGGTACTGTACGTAAATGTCAAGGACTTGTGTATTTTAAAGTGATTGCTTTTAGGATATTGCTTTAAATACATAATTTATCATTGTGATGGGATAAAGCTTGTTCATGGTGTTATAAGCTGTAAGGTAAACAATACATAACATATAAGTAATTTTGAATGCCCATACTCTATCTTTATTTATTTTTCCATAACCCATTTATAGGTCTCGTACACAAGAGTGTTGGCAAATCAACCCTTTAACAAATTCAGAATAATACAGTAATTGATAAGGTTGAAGAAACAAGTAGATACCGTTATGTCAAATGTACCATCTCGGATCCAAGTGTACTCAGATTGCTTTGTGCATGCTCTGTAAGCAGGACAGCCTTCCTTACACTATAGGGTTTGCAGTGTTAATTTGGGCAAATACCACCAGGACCACCACAAAGCAGCAGCAGTGAAATTTGGTGGTGACTGTGGTAACAGCTCCTGGCTTTGTGTCAGGCTCTGTTCTCCTCCATGTTCTTACAGCTTACCTGTAGGCTGGAAGACAAGGAGAATTCCCACTCTTTGCTCCCCTGTCATTTTTCTACTATTTGTAAACTATAAGTTTACCGCCTCAAGGATTGGTTTTAATCTACAGCTTCAGTAATTCATAGCATTCCTGGCCATAGCACTGGAATAGCTTCCTCAGCTACTGTCAAGTGGATCTCCATTTAATGAGCAGGTCAAGAACAAAATGAGGAGGTCCTAAGCTGGAAACAGGTATTTTATCAAGAGGAGATGAGTCTGGGATAGGTACCTGACCCTTAGGAGAAATGTTTAGGATTTTTTGTTTTGTGTTGTACTGTTTTTATATGGAAAGCATGATTTGAAAGCATTCAAAAATATGTAATCACTGAAGTATGGATCGCCATTTCGCATGGCATCAGATTATGGAGAAAAATTTGAAAAATAAACCTCGACGGGAAACATTTTGCACGCTTGACGGTGGCACCAATGTGCGGCTCTGTGATCTGTGGAAGCTGATGGAAATCCTCTGCTCTGTCACAGGCATAATGCTCATCCTTTTATCAGTGTTGCTCTTCTCTTTCCGCTGCACGTGCTCAAGTGATGCTGTTCTCAACTTTTGAGACCAGTTTTAAAAATTGCATGGTAAAGTATTTAAAAGCCTTTATTTGGATGTTTGCAAATATATTTAATAAGGTAATTCAAAAAAATAATGCCAGATATATTTCCCAGAAACGGAATCTCTTTCTATTATGCACCTGAGGAATTCTGCACATTGGACTCTGGCTGACCTGTCACACTGTTTATGCTGGATGAGGAACATGTGGTGTGCAGTGTGAAGGTGGAAAAACCCAGTGTATCCAGGTGCAAATTTTGAATAAGTATTCAGTAAAGCTTGCATGAATTCTTACTACTTTTATGGACTCCAGGAAATATATGGAATGTTGTTAATGCAGATTTATAAGTAGGCCCAGAGATAATTAACATACCAAAATGTCCTGAAGATTGTTTTCCCCTTCGTACTTTGTACCTACTGTAGATACACATAGTAGAAAGGACAGTGTTTTAGTTGTGAAAGAGGAGGTGGAAGGGCTCTATAAGGGGCACTAAAATCTGACTCTGTAGACTAAAATGTAATTCTCAGTTGTGCTACTCGCATAATGCACCTTTATCCTTCTTCCTGAGGTCAGGGTCTCATCTGTGAATGGACGTAGCCTTAAAACTGCAGTCGAAGTGTGTTATGACTGCGTATTGTATTTGTCGTGTGAAAATTAGAATGTTCTTCGTATGTCTGTGACAAGCTTTCTTTGCACAACCAAATGCAGGGACTTTATTTAATAACTTCATATTGTGGAGAATATTGTGTAATTGATTATAATTTAAAAATTATTTTTATGCTACTTAGAAAATAACTTTTAAGTTCTTCATTGGGAATGTTAATATAATCGATGGTATTTTAAAAAGGAATATCATGTTTCTTATAAATTTTTTAAAGCATCCCATTTCTTCTTTTTTGCTTATTTTAAAATTCAGCCTTTATCACTCTTCCAGGCCCTGGCAAGTGTATGGCTCAGGCTGGCTACTGAGAAAGTGGGCAAAGAGTGCTACAATTTATATTGTTTTCTTGGTTACGTTCCCTTTCAGAACCTCTGTGCATTTCCTGAGGTCTGTGGCTTTTGAGTTGTTTGCCAGCTACACGTGCAAATCTTTAACTTATAATTCTCCAGACCACTTAGAAATGGAGGGAATTGGAGTGATGCTAAGCATTTCTCAGTGTAGTTTCCATTTCAGATGGGGAAGATTCAGAGGAATGGATATGCTTTGAGAGTTCAATTTATATATTTCCAGCTACATATTCACATGTACTTTTAAATCTTGGAAGACAATGAAATGCTGGAAACTCAGGGAGTTTTTCATATTCTTGATTCTGGTCAGCTGTCCTGGATGATTGGACCTAAAAGCATTAGAGAAGCATGGACTTCTTGCCTGACTATTTGGATATCACCAAAGCTGGTTATTGGCCTTCCTCCCTGTTCTCAGGACCCGAGATCTTCTCTGTGCTCTAATACTGGTGAACATGGAATAATATTTACCCTTTGTAGATAAGGCAGATACAGGGCTCATATGTATCCAGCTGGGCAAGGATGAATGAAAACCTGGGCAACGGAGTCTGGATTGTAAGGTGCATGGTCAGTGATGTGTATTTGCAGGACATGCTTATCAGGGTTTTAAAAAGGATGTCTCTCTTGGCCAGACATTTATCTGTCAAAATAGTAATTTATGGAATATCACCCAAGAAAATAAAATGGATTGCTGGTGCCCAGAGGAGAGGACAGAGGCAAGTGCTCCTCTTGTAATATCTCAGTAATGTAATAAAAAATGTACCCTGGGACTTCAGCGTAGGTCATCAAAACCTGTCAGCAGCGAGTAAAACTAGAATTTGTGTGGTGCTTTGTTTTGTTTTTTTAAACTCATCTGAAGAATATAATTAACTCAGAAATTGAAAAATACCAACTTAATTACGCTTTAACCACTTCAGCGCTGATTCCTTTTAGCAGGAATATGTAGGTGCTGTCCTTGGCTGTTGTTAGATGCAGAAATAACCGCAGGAGCTGGGTACGCTAGTGCAGTTGCTTTCTGCTTGCAGTTGTTAGGGCGGCAGCCACAATTCCTTCTCCATGCCCACAAATTCTGTGTTCCCTCTGTTACTGCTCACAAAGAAGGAAGGAGGTGATACAGACTCTTTTCGGTGCCAAAAGCCTCAGCTAGCTCATAGGTGCCAAACAGCCAAGCAACATTTCATCCCTTCCTGGATGCCAAAAGCCTCAAGTATCCCTGCTCCACCTGCCAAAACCTCCAACTTTGTCCTGACAACTCCTGCAGTGAAGGCCTGTGTTGTCAATACGAAATTTTGCAATGCACTGACAATGGAAAATCTGGATGCAGTATAACACTGAAAAACATGCTGGGATTCGCCTTCAGTTTAGTATCAAAATGAATTATGCTGTAAATATTTCCTGTGTGTGACTCTTTTGCATGTTTTGTTTTCCAAAACTTGAATTTGAATTTATTCAAAACTGCTGTAGAGTGAAAATATATTGCAGAATTCAGCATTGAGAGCTCTAAACTACATCTGAGCCCCCAGATGTATTCTTTCATGTAGCTCAGTAAGCCCATCGTTTGCCTTTTGGCTCAATCCTTGCTGGTGATTCTCCTGGTCTGTCACTGAGTTTTACCAGCTTGTGTTTCTGAAATGCTCTTTTTGTTGCCAGGCACAGATTTCATTTTGTGGTCAGTTCCTAGTGCATGGACACCCCTCTGCAGTGGCAAGGCCAAGTGCAAGGAATAGTTAATGTGACTGACATAGTGTTAGTAATATTAAAACTAATTACTTCTAAACATCTGCTTAAAATAGCTGCATTTACTCCCAGGTGTTTTTTATCAGTCTAAAATAATGATGCATTGTTGGTTTTTTCTCCAGGATTTTATAATTCCAGATATGTCCTTTTTAATATACAGAAAAATATATGATTTACTTTCATACATATAAGTAAAAGATTTATTAAACTTAATGACATATACAGTGCACAACTAGGTAATATAAAATGCACCCAGCAATAGTAGAAATATATCAGGAAATGTCTTGAAATCTGTCATAATGAAACAAGTGGAAGTTTTTCTGCTAAAAATAAGGTAATGCAAGATCTCATTAATAGTTCTTATTTGTCTGGAAATAAGTTTTGACTGTTCTTCTATTTAGTTTCTGCCACAACTGAAATAGTTTTCCCTAAATTTGTAATCTGCATTCTACACCTTACTTAGATCGTGCAAAACAGAGGTGTAAATTGTTTTTGTATGTGACCTTAGCAGGGAAGGAGGTTTCTAGTATAGCTTGTCACAAAGCCATCAACATAACAGCCAGAGTTAGAAGTGAAGGATACAGTTCTGAGGCTGAATAGCATATCCAGTGATTATCTGCAGGTAAATACTTGTTCTTGCAGTTATGCGCTCTGCTCATGGATACAGTCAACAGTGCTATTTGATACCTTTTCCACCAAGCGCAGTGTCTGGAAAGAATAATCTGGGAAATGCATCACAGAGCTACTCAGGCAGGATATTTTCCCTTCAGTGCCATAATTCCTTGCGCTACCTCTGTTTGGAGCCGTTGTAGGTATGAGGAGAAGAAAATGGCATAGTGCAGTGCTGCGCATGAAGATTAGTGAACGGCAACATAACCTTGTGCTTTGGAAGAGTTTGAAAGTCAGGATAGTGTTAATAGTATTTGTGGGTTGTGAGAGTGGGA
Organism: Chionis minor; assembly: GCA_013398295.1. NCBI lineage: Eukaryota > Metazoa > Chordata > Aves > Charadriiformes > Chionidae > Chionis > Chionis minor. Next base: position 2,163,601 of record VZSF01004641.1, read on the forward strand.
AGAAGCAATAAAAAGGAAATGGTTCATCTCTGTTCAAAATACCATCAAGGATGAAATTCACTCCTGGGAGAAGGGCCAGTACTGAGCTTTGGGTATTGCTTAATTTAGGCCTTCAGTGGGACTGGAGTGGTGTTTATACCCTTCAATAGGTTCTTTCACTTGGATGAATTTAATCTGAAGAATCTAAATTCTGCATGGAGAAAATCAGTTATATTGTAATGTGTTATTAAATAGCAATATGATATAGCTGTGCCAATGTAACTCCTTCTGGGGATTCTCTTTTGGAGTCTGGCGTGCCTTTTTGAATTAATAAAAACCACTTTGATAAGAAGCCATGAGAAAAACAAAGAGTGGTCACCCAGTGAGCTGCGCTGACACCGGTATAGCAGCAGATACATTGGTATACATTCCTGCATAACCAAGTTCTTACCTGTTATGACACAGTATATTTATTTATACTTATTTTGTGAGCCCCATTACTCTAACCTGTTTGAGTAGAGCTGTTTATAAACCCATCCAGCCCTACGCATGGTCTGCATTGTTAGATGCTGCCTAGAATCAGCATTTGAATCTCTTCTAGAACCTGGCAGAGCTGGGCACCCTGCTCTGGGAAGGTGCTCAGGGGCATGTCACGGAGCAGAATTTGGGATAGTTTGCGTTGTGATATGTACATGGCAGAGGGACCGTCACTTGGGGGCTCTTGCAGAGTGTTGTGTCTCTATGTTTTTTTTTCATTACACATTCTGTTGCAATAATTCTCATGTCAAATGCTATATATTTGGGTTGTGTTTGTATTTAAAACAAAAATGTATGCTAAAAACTCTGGAAAACAAACATTTAAGGTATGGGAGCATTTCTGTTGAGAAGCTGAATCTTTGTTGCACTGAATGCTAAACATTTACATATCCAAGCCTTATGTAATGGATGTCTGAATAATAATAAAACTGCATAAACTGACCTTCATTCTCTGGCACCACATCGCCTTTGAAGTCTGCATGACCAAATTCAAGACAATTATGTCATCCCTCATAACAGCCAAACAAAAGTTTGGCCAAATAATCGTTTTTCTCCATATAACAGCACTGTGTTTGATTTCTGTAATGCGTGTCAATGTAGCTGTTGTTATTTACTGGGTGTTACAAGTGACAGTAAAAATCCCCTTGTTTTAGATTAATGATCAGCCCTGGTAACATCTGGATTTCATTTATTTTACCTCAGTGCCCACTTCTGCTGTACTCAGTTACTTTGAGGAGTACGTTTGCAAGGCAAGTATGGCCTGAAAACACACACACGCAAATAATGTGCAGAACATGGTGTTACAGTATGTGCCCATATGTGACAGAAGCCAAACAGAGCCCTGGATAGACGAAGGGAAACTGGCACTAACATTTTCCTCCCTGTCAAAATCTAGCAGTGCCACACTTTCAGTAAAACTCTCCATGTACAAGGCTGTCTCTGTCAGTTAAGGGTTGTCAGCAGAGACTCAGATTGCACATTACTGGTCCTCGGGCCTTGAGGAGACCTTGGCATACTGTCATCTCAGTCTTTGAGACTCTGCCTGTGTCACCAAGTGCTTCAAAGCTTGTAGTTTATTTTCCTGCGTCTCCTGATTCAAGTAATCCTTGCCCAGGCCCATGTGCAGTGTCATGTCTTATGAGTTGCAGATTGGATACGTAGATTGGGATGAAATATTTTGAAGCTACCTTTATTGTATAAACTGGATTAATGTCTGCAGAGAACATTGCGTATTTTTTAAATATTGCTTTGAATGCCATGCTTGCACCTAACCCTGTATTCACATGTGATGCTTTTGGAATGGATACTACTCCTACTAGCGTAGCTGGATCCAGTGGTAGCGTGATGCCTTTTGCCATCCAGTTCTACGTAAAGAGCAGCAAATCATCTAGGTTGTGTTTATAGCTCTTTTAAGTTATTTTATCTGGATTCACTACAGCACTTGTGCCTTCACTTGATTGTGTTACATCATGGGTGCACGTGTGCGTGTGCGCACATGTGTGTATGTGTAGGTACATACATACTTTCACAATGAATACGCTTAATGGATGTGTTGCATTTCATCTGTTGCAAAATTAAACCACTCGAGGAAAAACACTTCGCTTCTAATATGGTTCAGCAGAGCTTCACTCCTGAATCATGTTAGAATTATGACTGAAGACATAAAAATGTGAAAAATTGAAGTTAAGAAGCAAACGATGAACGCAGTCCAGAGGTACAACAATACTCTTTTGTGCTCAATTGCAATTAGCTCTTGATTTAATTCCTAAATGAGCTTCCCAGGTTTTGTTGGTTTAAATCATGATGTTGATGATCTTTTCTTTATTTTACTTCAGTTTGGTACCATGGTGTAGACAAATGGAATATGTAGAGTTTATGAAATCAGACAGCTAGTAAATCAGTATTATTTTGCTAGTAAATTACTAAGCCAATGCAAGCTGCTTTTAACTCTTTCCCATGGGACAAATAGTTTGAACTAGCTGGAGTTTAAATCAACACTGTGGGCACTGAATTAGTCAATGATTCTGAAGAAGGCTTTGTTGGCATAAACTTCTGCTTTGATCATTCTAGTATTTACAGCTTTTTAATTAGATACAGTTCAGAACAATGGCTTTTATCAAAGCAGTTTGATAAGTGAACAACTGGACATTGTTTAGGGCTTTAGATGACATTCTATCTGTTAATGTAGTGGCTGGTTTTAATACAATGATGAAGTTAGGATTATTTTAGGCATTGTCACTGCTTTGTCAAAGAAACTAGCTATTCTAAAAGAGAGAGTGGCATGTATTGCTTTTTTAATAGTATCAGTTTAATCATTTCTCAACATATTAAAAAACAATCATTTGCCTTGGGGTTACAGAGGACAGACCTTAATTTTGCACTCATAAATTTGAAAGAAGTGACTCTCTCATTCATCTTGACTTATTTTCATGTGCTGAGTGATTTGTTGGGAAGCGCTGAGCTCTTTTTGTTCAAGGCTGAAGGCAATTGGTTCCATTTTCAGTGTCAGACATTTCAGAGTTGGCTTGTCATGTAAAGTAAACCCAGTGCCAGCATGAAAATTACTCGGGGATCTTGGCAGAGCTGGGCTTTATCGTTTCTGGAATGGTAGATGGGCCTAAATTTACTCTTAAAGCTTTACAGTAAGCATTTGTAACATTTGTAAATTTAAGGGGGCAAGAAAGTACCAACTTGTACAGTTCAGCATTCAAATGGAGATAGCTTAGACACTAATTAACAAGGCTTTTATGACAAGCTCAAGTTTTTTGAGAAAGGGATAGAAAAATTTGGAAACTGCTGACGTTTCTGCTAGCTGCTTAACTACAGGGAGTAGTGCTATTGTACCTAATCTGCCTACTCTTATTAATGCCTTTAAAAATGTGTCTGAGTAGTCCTAAATTCTGCTTAAGTGTAGCTAAGTTTGACTGTTTGTCATTTGTGTTTCTAACGTGATGCTTGTTCAATAGTTGTACTTAGAAATGTGATGTGAATGCATCCTAAATGTAACAACTCCGTCACAGAAACAGGCCAGTTTCCTCAAGTTCTGTTGCATGGGATTTTATTTTTTACTACAATATTTAGGAGAAAATCCCTATGCCTGCACAGCATAGTGTACTCAGTACTCACAGTACTGAGTCATGTTCCTTGTATGGCACTATTTTGAAAACATCTTTGTCTCTATTGTTTGCCATTTTCACTTCAAGCTTGGTAGGGTTTTATGAGTCAACTTTCTTCATGGCTGAAGATGAGGTGACTTTATCTGTACTGTTGAATTTATGGAGAGTTATGGAGGTTTTTTTCCCCGCCTTGTACTACCATAAGATTTGAATTGCACATCCCTCACTCTTAAATCACTTTCATGAGGCGTTTTGGAAGAAAATAGGACTGAGTCTTGTTCTCAGGAGCTTACTTAAGTTATTTCTTAGAGAAAATATGGATTAAAGTGTGTTCCTCTGGTTTAGTATTAGGACATATACTAATCTCTTGCACTTCTCTTGATCTAGTCACTCATGAAAATCTTTTTAGCATTTTAAGCATCTTTTTTGGGCATTAACGAAGGCTTGAATGTTTACTTGGATGCAGTTTATTTAGTAATGTTTTTATCTTTTTGCCTTATGTTTGGTGTCAGATAGCCCTTTGGTTGGTGTTTCTGTGCACTTGTTTTTTGGGAGGGGGAATAAAGGTTCTCAAACTCAATTTGATTAAGTTCTACCTTCCTACACTGCCAAAATTGAAATACTAATGTGAATGTAGTGCCTCTGTTTATCTATCTGAGGCCTACTTGCATGCTCTCTGAAGTCAAAGGGAGTAAAAAATGGGCTGTATAAATAGTTGTTTCAGTAAAGCTTGGATGAACTCTTCATGTTCTCTCATTAGCAATTATATTGGTCAATATTCTCTGTCACCTGAGATAAATGACTCACTGCCTCGTTTTTATCCACAATGTGACTTTCGTAATGATGTTAATAGCTGCTACATTATTGTGTTTGCAGTAGTTTATATGCAAACTCTATCAGCACAGTGATTAGAGAAATCGGTGTTTCTATCTCAGTCTGGGTGTAATTTAGGGTTCTAAAAATCTTAATTTCTTTATGATAATAGGCCCATCATATGCCTGACAAGTCTCAGGGGATCATTGTGTTTGATGTATTGTTATAAAAATCTGTGCATGTTTTTTTCAGGAGAGAAATTTTAAAGGTTGTAGGGACAGAGGAATAAAACTATGAAAGTTGTAAATGGAACAGCTGCTCAACAACTGTAATGAAGTCAAAGAAAAGCATGGGGAAATCCTGAATTTGATTTTCCTATACTTTCTTCATGAAGAAAGTCATAAACTCAAAAAGTACTCAGGACATTTTTTAATAAGTTGGTTCATGTTGGTTTTTAATACTGAACTACTGTGTCAAGCTACCATGTTCTAAAATATTTTGAGAATTTTCTCTGGGAAACGACAATTTTTTTTAAACAGGATACAATGCAAGTGAAAAATTACATTTTTAAGGAGTCAAACAGAATTTTGGTTTTTACCACAAATATTTAATTTTTAGATTTGTAGTGTCCAGTAATAATGTTTTTGAAGCCCGTGTAAGTGAATTTAAGCTTAAATCAGAGTTTAATTACTGTAGCCTAAAAATCACTCTTTAAGCCCTTTTCCATGATCTCTTTTAAATTAATAGCACTTTTTGTAATGAAGCTGTATTCTTGGTTTGCTTCCCTGATTGCAATTCTGTGTGTGCGCTTTATGAAAGATTTAAGGTGTTTAATTTCTGTACTACTGCTGAGTGCAGGCACACTTGAGGAGATAAAAAGAGACTTTAGTTCCTCTCATTAGTCCTGGATATGAAATTCCTTTGGTCAGGATTTTGGAAAGCCCCGCAGCCTGTGTAGGACATGATGCCTGGTCTGGCTGCTTGAGATGAATTGTGTAGTTCACACACAGGGTGGTGGACATACGTACGTTGCGAGTGACAGCGTGTTTAGACATGGCATTCCTTTGGCAGCAGGCAATGCATCAAATACACCATATCTTGAAAGACTCTTCTTCCTTTCCCATGTAACTATTATTTATTAAAATAGCAAGTAAACTTGAGAATACTGTAAATAAGCAGCAAAGTAATATACTTAGTGCTCTTAATGCCAAGCAGTAAAACATGTACCAAATAAATTCATATGGCTTTTTCGCCTCCTCTCCATCTTCCCTTTTTTTAGACCTCCAGAATTACCCGCTCTGATGAAGATAAGGAAGGCTCCTGGGATGCCTGGGGGACCTGGAGCGATTGTTCACGGACCTGTGGAGGGGGAGCCTCCTACTCACTGAGGAGATGTTTAAATGGCAGGTAAGACACATGCTCATGTGTATTTATTCTTCTGCAGCTCTGCCGTATTTCCCTATCCTCTGCTGATGTCTATAGAGAGGTCGTGTTGCTTCTGTCTCTGCAACCAAGTGCTGTGTACAGATCAAGTGTTACAAAATACTGCTTTTAATACTTTTTTTATACTATACTAGATAAATATCTTAGCCTTCAACTCTGATAAACGTTTAGCGTGTTATTAAATATTGTGGAATAACAAGAATGATTTATTTGGTATGGTCAAATATTGAGACAGGTCCCTGTCATTGCACTATAAAGTGAATGTTGAGTTACCTGCATGCAAATTAGCCTGCACTTGAACGTTACTTGAAATAATGTTCAAATGTAGGCTCTGCCATGTCTTCCCTGTAGTAAAAAACAAGTGACTTACTCCACATATAGATGTATCAAATGCTGCTTTGTGTTACGAAACTTTTTCTCTGCCGGTTCTTTCTATGCAGTGGTCCTGGTGGCCATATGTTTTCGTGGTTAAGCCTTAGTGTAGCTTGAAGAGAGCAGTGTATGCGGTGAAAACAATTTACCTCAGTAGTAAAGCTGGATTAATGTACAACTTGTTGCCACAATGCTAAAAGTATGAGTAATGCAATAGGCCTGTAGTCAGGCGAGGAGAGATCCCAACCAGCTTAGAAGCATCTGTGCTGGCGTCTATAATTGCTTGCTTTACTTAAATTATTCTTAAACATTCTTAAAACTGCTGATTATGTCTAAATTTCTATTTTGTTGAGATTTTTAAAAATTAAATGCATTATCACCCAGGAAATCAATTTTTCTTGAAGAATGCTTGTAGTGTGATACGCTAGTTAAGTGCAAACCGTATGAAGTATATAGCTAAAGATGATTGATTAAAACGCTGCCTGTTTCTTTTAGTGCAAAATGCACAACGATCTTTGAGAAAAGCAATATTTCCAGCAAGAAGCCGTGATATTCTACCAGTGTGTTAGGGACTGTGAAACAAGTTCAATAAATTGTAGCAATATAAATTCCACTGTGGTTTTATTAATATTTTTAATGTGTTCCCCTGTGAAAAACATATGTTTTCCATACCTTGACAAATATGGAGTTTAAAAGTTCTTTTCTGCGTTTTATTGTTGTTGTAATGTCCAGGAAATGCGCAATTGTGAAACAAAGTTTTCACATTTGTATGTATCGTAAACATTTTTAACTTGAACATTGTGATGCAATCATTCTTGCAAAAGATTGGAAATTTGCGACGTGTAATATCTTGAGCTTGGAGAGTTGTACCTTCAGCTGAGTTGGTTGAACTCTTGCTCCAGACATATCCGTGTTTTTTTTCCTTTTCAAATGATATTTTTCTATCTCTAACAAGTGGTAAAGAATTTTTTAATATTTGCCATCAATTTTCATGCAAAAAGTGGAAAATTTAGTCCAAGAGCTGCAAATTACCAGCATATACATTCATGCACTCTTCAGTGTAAGGCGGGCCTTTTGGCTATGAAGGGTATATTCCAAAACACTATTAGAGACATCACTAATAATAATTTCCTGTCAAGTCATTTGAAATATGTTTTCAGTTATTGCAAGGGCCTAATTTTGCTGTTCTTACAAAGAGTATCTTACCTTATGGAAAACTTCCAGTAAGTTATTTACAAGTTTTTCAAACTGTGTCCCTAAAAAAAAGTGTGAAACCCACCTACCCTCAATATTTATGAGACCACAATAAATAATCCAGACTTTATTATACACCTTTTATTTCAGCTACTAACAACAGACTTTTCTGAGAATCTGAATCACCTGGATTTCAGGATGCACATGCACTGGGCACCTTAGAAATGCATGTAGTCCAGGGGAATTGTATTTCATTTAAAATTATGAATTCTGCTCATGTGGCTTTGGGGCGGTAAAATTACATGCTGTTCTTCAAAAGTATTGCATTGTTTTTTTGGGGAAAAGGAAAGGTTGGAGGCTGTTTCTTCTTTCCTAAAAAACATAGGAGAAAGGAAAATTAATGCTCATTAGCCCTATGCTTAATGAAAGGATTGCTTAAATTTTCTGATCCTCTTTTCCTCTGGGTTACCTCCTGTGGATTAGAAGTAGCTTTGCTGCGGTCAGCATAGATCAGGCTTAGGGATGCCTTGTGAAATCTTTTTCACAAAATAAATGTGTTTTTCATAAGGTCTGCAGTAAATTGGGCTTACAGGGAAAGCAAGCCACACATTCTTTGCTCAAGAGAGACAGCAGTGTAACCTGTTGAGTCCCCAGTTCCCCTTTGTATTTAAACCTTGTGTTTTGAGTCCAAATTATGGTAGGACAGCAGCAATAGAAGTCTAATTTTCAAGAGAATAACTAGCTGTAAAACAGGCGGGGTTGTGTTTTGGTGCTACGCAGTGTAACCATTTTTACTCTGCTTTTCAGGAACTGTGAAGGTCGGAACATTCGATACAAAACCTGCAGTAGTAACGTGAGTCTGGCCTTTAATCCTATTTTACTTATTCAAACAATGTGTTAAAGTTTAAGAAATGATGCTTCTTGTTTAAAACCTTATGGTGCGTAATTTTCTTTCCATCATTATTACCATTTTAAAAGATTTCAGTCTGCATGACACCCCAAGGTCTCAAATTTAGACTTCCCAAAAGGACATTTTCTTTTGAAATTATAGTGCCAATTGTGATTCAGAATGTTTTATATCATTTATTAGGAAAGTTACACATTTTGGAGGATTAACAAATCAGTTCTCATCTTAAACTAGCAAGTGCTTTCCCTGAGGGTGCTGTCTTTCAGATGAAGCATTAAACCCAGCTCCCAATCATTTGTGATCATTAATGATACAGTGGCACTCTCCACATGAGCAAAGAGGTTAAGCGCCCGTATCCCTTTCAAATCTTAAATTGGATAATTACTCTTTATATTGCCTCTGTTTGTCTAAGCCCTGGTCTTTATATGACTGTATGCAAAAGCCTGTATATTTAGGTACACTGGCATAGGTGATTTCCGTGACTGAATGTAAAGCTGGAGTTTTGACTATACGCTTGCCGTTACTGTGATGCAATCACATTTTATTTTTACAGACACATTTTATGAAAACCAGTCACATACAGCGTACTCCATGACTTGTGCTCAGCGGATTTGCAGTGATGCTTTGTGCTGTTTAAACAGCTGCTGCCTTTCACCCCAGATGTTGTAGCCTATTCAAGGTGTGCAGCTCGTGCAGGACTTTGTGGTACCACTGATCAACAGACCATGTGTGCAAACACAGTAATTCAGGATGGTTTATGATCAGCAGTCACCTCCTTGCACAGGTTACCTTACAGTACAGTGTGACATTTGTATAATCCCATTCCAGAAAAGAGAGAAGGTAGAGAAGTAATTAAAGCAAATACATGTCTTTTTTCTTTTTTTTGTGTGTGTGGTGGTTGGTTTTGGGGGTTTTTTTTGGTTTGTGGGTATTGGGTGTTTTGGCCTTTTTTCTTTTTTTTTTTTTTTTTTTTTTTTTTTTTTTTTTACTGTAGTGCATTTGATTAATTTGCATCTGGCTCTGGGAGAAACGCAGCAATTTTCACACAAATACCCCTTAAAAGGTGAGGCCTGCGGTTCCCTTGGGTTGAATTATACCCAGGCAGGAGCAGGTGGTACTGGTGTCATTGCCAACCCTGTGATTTCTGCCAGCAGAAGGCAGCTGTGAAGTATGACATGTTCTCCTTAGGAGGCCCGACACTGGAAGTTGCCCAGTAAATATGTTGAACCAGTGTATCCCCTGGGAGAACTGGCCATTCCCGCTCATTGGTTTGCCACACCTACAGCTTCTTGTGTGCCAGTTGGCTTCTGCCCTCCTTGCGAACAAGGCTTGCTAGCACCTTGAATTGCTCTAACACTCCGCTCCTCGGTGCTGGATGGATTTTCCACCGCAGCGGCTCACAGCCTAAGTTTCTGCTGGCAGAAACTAGTGGAAGTGATTAATGAATCAGGCCCAGTGCATGCAAAAATCAGATTCTGGAGACAAACCCTGTCACTTGCCCTTTCAGAAGAAAAGGCGCGAGCAGTTTGGTGCACGCTGTCCTTAGCTCATAAATAAAAACACCGCATGCAAAAAGTACCGTGATCTTTTAAAGCTGGGCAATAAGCTAAATTGCAGCCAGCTAGTATGTAAACAATAAACAAACTGTAAAATCTATTTGCCACATTCCTCCTCTCGATGTCTAGCTGTATGCGTGGTATACAGTGCTATACCTCTGATTCCTTGATCTCTGCACTACAGCTTCCTGCGCAACACGGCAAACAAGTCAGCACAGCGTATACCCAGTTCCTCTAGTGAAAGGATGGGAAAACTACCCAGTGTACAGAAAAAGCAGAAAGATGAGATGGATTTGGGCATATTTTCTGCTGTAAGCAGAGGTCTACGTGCTTTTAGAATATGTATGAGCAATTGTGGGCACTGTTCATTTTAAGGATTATGCAGTAAAAACCTGATGGAAATGAAGACACTTTATGCTTCAGCATAGAGAAAATTAAGATGATTACCATATCCTTTCTGAACTCCCAGGGAGTTTTTCTGAAGTCACTGGGGCCTGTTTTTTAACTTTAGGACTTATTTTAAAGCGATAAGTGGCAAGCGTCTTGTATGTGAATCTGTTTGAATTTATGATGATTCAAATGTTAATTTCCAGACAGGAAGCTGCCTTTACAGTTCTGCTTTTGGGGCATGTCTGAGAGGGATCAGGTTTCCATTTCAGTTCAGATACAGCCAGAATCTCTCAGGAATGGTTTTTCCTAGAGTATGGATCAGATAATGGAGAACTCCTGAGAAAAATATATTTTGTGAGATTTCCACAGTTGATTTGATCAGTTGATCTTTGAATTTGGTGTCCCTGAATTCAAACCCAGCATTAGACCTGACTCAACCTTGGAATGAGAGTTTACACCTCATGTAAACCTGGGGCTACTAGGCCAGTCTTGTTTCAAATGATATCATTTTCCCCAAAGCATTGTGTCTAATGAATGTTTCTCACTTTCAGAGTTAAATTTTAGTTTGAAAATTAAGAGTTTATTCTAGCTTCTTTCCATATTAGTAGGTATTATTGTTAACCACATGAGACATTCAGTATATATACACTGTGTAAAATTGTCTGCAAATGTAATTTTGCTACATGATACATTACAACACTAACATCTATATTGGGGAGTACAAATGAAGCACAACTTAATATGTGTGTCATTCTAATGAAAAGAACAAGAATCATTTTACCAGAAAATTGGTTTCATCTGGATTTGTAATAGAATAGTAGTAAGTTCATTGAACTCAAGCATAGTTCCAGAATAATATTAGTGATATTTCAATCAGAAAATTAATTCAAGGTCTTAGCAACAAAATAATTGCTGAGATTAAGGCGTATGTATAGCCTGCTTATCTTTCTGTCGTAACTGAGATGCCAGGTGCATGATTTCCTAAAACTGCATATATGCTTTCAGCTTTTATTATAGAAACTTTAGAGAAATAAACTATACAAACTATTCATTATATGCTGTTCAATGAGATTTTCAGTCTTTCTTAACTCCCCTTTTTTAATATTTCCATTTTTGTATATACTGTTACATTCTAATGCTATGATGTGTGCTATATGGAAGTGTTTAAGATAATCCTTTAGGGTCCTATTCGTAGAACAAGTTATTTGGGCCATTTCCCCATAAATTTCACATTCTTATGTGCCAAAAAGTCACTTACACATTTGCGAGAGTGACTCCTCTACAGTAAGAAAAAACCACTATTTTGTAACACATCTCACCGTGTTTAGTTCCATTATAAACTTTTATTATATGCAGATAATGCTCACACTTGTTCAATGTATTCATCAGACTGTTGTCCCAGAATCCACTTTTTAACCAGCTCATTTATCCCATCCAGAAAATCGTGTCTGAACTGTGTCTACTTTAGTCTTACAGTATTTCACCTTGAGTCGCACTGTTTCTCTCTAATCTGTTCGTTTACTTATTATATTTATAATGCTGATGCACTGTAGGGCTCTTGTGGCTAGGGTAATTTCTAGCTCAGGTATCTTGATTTTACTGAGAAGTGGCTTGAAAATTGTGTAGGAAAAACACAGAACCTGAAGCTAATTTCAAAAAGAAAACAAACCAATGACTTCATCAGTTTTGGCTAGGTTTCAACAAAATGAGATTCAAAGAATAAAACTAGACAAAGGGCTAGACTTTCTTTGGTGTCATCATTTTTACTGGGAATTTTCTTGCCTTCTCTTTTGTGCTTTTTTCAGTGGAGTAATTGTTGGCAGGAGTCACAGGGTCTGATGCAACCTTCATATTTTGTACATGAACATTGCCTAGAAAGATACAGATTTCCCAGGTTAGCTTTGTTTTCAAAGGCTAAGGCTGCTCACTGCCAAAACTCAAACGATACATTTCATAAGAAGCCAGCCCTTGAATGCAGTAGTTTTTAATCAGCTGTCACAAAAAGAATGGGAAAATATATATGTATTTTTAACTTGCATGGTAGTTGTGTCTGAAGCATCTTTTTCAGATGTGTCTGTCTAGTGATATGTTCATAAGTCATGTCATAAATACACTTCATTCCACTCCAAGGTCTGGATGTGATTATTTTGCCAATGTTTTCATGCATTAGACCTCATAGATATGTCTTCAGCTCCTTGTGTAGTGTATGAACCTACGAACAGCCTGGCTGTGGTTCAGTGGATTGAATACAAAACAAAAGCTATTGCTGAAATTAAGAAATCTGAAAAATCCTGAAATTAGGAGCAAAAATATTTAACCAACAAGACAAAAATGTGGAATATTGAGAGGGAAGAGGGAATGACAGGATGAATTGATGTCTGAAATAGGTTAAAACCAAAAAGACATACAAACAGGATGGGGATTGGGACCCATGTATCATTGCCTGACAGCATGGCCTTGCCCTCTTCCCGAACAATTTTCACCCTTGCCTACATCTCTCGCGTCTTGCCCCTGCCTCTTCCTTTCTGTTTTTTAAACTCCCTCTCCCTTTTCTAACCCACTGTAATGGAATTAACCTGAAGTTTACAAGTCCTCTTGTTGTCTTGATTACATTCCTTTCTGTGCTTAGTTGTCTTTCTGTTTAGATTATAAACTCCTTTCTTTATACAAATATTTACTGTTCCCAGGAAAACAGGGATGTGAACTTGGTTGCCATCCAAATTCTGATATAATGCAAATGATAATAATTTCAGCCCTTTGATATCCCTTTGTGATGCTGTTTTTATGCTCCTCCTTTTGAACACAGCTCAAACATAAAGCAGGTGGAGCTGGCATATGAATCGAGCTGCCAGGATCGCTGGGTGTTCTTTGAAGATGCCAAAACAGAATAGGGAGATGAGAATTCACTGGCTCTCAAGGAGCCAGGAAGCGAGTGGAAGGAAGGAGCTGCATTGTGTTGAATCAATGAGAAACATACAGTAACCACGGATTGACATCCTGACATTGTGGTGTTTGTATCTTGGCATTGCATCAACACCAAGTGATAATGATTTGTAACAACAGCCTGTCAAAACTCAGCCTAAGGCCATCGCTCTGCCTATTTTACAGATAACTCTTTAATTCTTTGTGATGAAAATGTAGCTGTGCATGGCTGAATAACTCTACTCTAAAATATTGCTTCTAACTTTACCTGAATCTAACTTCCACTTATTATTTTTATCCTTAGCTACTCCTCTATTTGCAACGGTGGAAGGGAACCATATGGTATCCATATGAACTCTGAAGTCCTCTCTGCTTTTTAGACTTGCTATTGTGGAAAATGAGAGGTGACAGATAAGTCAGAGCCAAATTCTGCTCTCATTTACACCAGTGCAAACTTGATGAATTTCTCGGGAGTGACACTGCAGTAAATAAGGGTGGTTTCTAACAGAATTTCCTTGATGTTTTTAGAAGCTCTCACTTGTGGGATTTTGCAGAGGTACAACTCTTAAACAATTACAGTAACTGTAATTTCTCCTTGTCTTATTCCATCATTTTATAGTTTTAAAAAAGTATGGCTCAAACTAGAATTATACCAGATTAAAAATAATACAAAATGCATTAGCATCATTCTGAGTTATTCTCACTGTAAGGTGTAGCACTGGACAGAGTTGGGAAGTGTTGCTGGGAGTGCTCAGTGAATTGCTTGGTACTCAGTTGCTAAAAACCCACGTGTTGATCAGTAGAGAGAATACTGGTTTTAGAAGGTATTTTATGCAGACTACAAATAAACCAGAGACAGTTTCTATGTTACTGTTTTCTATAGTGAGAAAATTCTAAGGCATTGACGAAGCTAATGCAGTACCAGCTCATTCATATTTGTATGAGCACAATGGTGTCAGGACAACACTGTTGAGGGCGTCGGACTGGAATTTGAACCTTTCTTATGTGTTTTTTGATCTCCAGTACTGTCTAATGCACTTACCTTTTTTTTTTTAGCTTTTTTTCAGGGAAGGTTCAGTTCACCAGTAAGGTTGAAGCTGTGTTCAGGATTAGTGTTGTTAACTAATACTTAGTAATAAGTTCCATGAGTTCAGCTGACACATCACAATCTTTCAGTCTTGCATCCAATGAAAACAAAACTTTGTTAAAATCAGCCTCACATCTGGCTTATATGTGCAGTTGGAATTCTTGGAAGAATATCCTTTCAGTCTGGCATATGGACTGTTTGACACTGGACATACTTTCAAATGAAGTCTTTAGTGAGAAATTGTTTGACACACTAACTCCTTTGTCAGTACTTTACCAAAGTTATTTTTGAATAAATCCGTATTCATCTCCATTCCTGTCACCGTAGTTTAATATTAACATCATTGTTTGGGTGCAATGCTTTATGTAGAAAAAAAATATTTTAGAATATTTTATTTCATACGGTTCTCGTATTTGGTCTTTCAGCTGTATATGCGGAGGCTCTGTATGGGAGGAGGTACGGAACTGTCTCATTAGAACTGAAACTATATAATCTATAGTTACCAATGTGAAGTATATTTTATTTCAACAATGGAAGCCTTACTGCTTCCATGATGTGAAGGTGTTTTGTAATTAGACTAAAGGACTAAGTACTGAAAGTTCTGCTGTCTTCTCCTAATGCTCTTGTCCCCTTTCTGAGCAATACTGAACAATCAATTAGACATTCCTTATGTATAAGTAGCAATAATACCTCTTTCGTTACTCTGTATGAATTGGTGAATAAGCATGGAGCGCTCAGAAATCGTTAAGTAGAAAAAAACTATTGAAAAGAGAAATACTAAATGTTGTGCATCTCATTATAGTCACCTGAAATACATAGATTCCTTTAGAAGCTAATTCTTATTACAGAACCAGACTTAAAATGTGCTACATCGTGTCATGAAAAGTAGCATTTTTAATTATCCTCTCATGTCAGTTATCTTGTTATTACTGGAATATGTGTGATATTCTGTTACTTGCACCGCATGCAATGGATTAAGCAACACAAATAATTTTAAGTACACATAGTAAAACTTTGCAATATGGCATACTTGCTGTAGCAGATCAGTTCATGAACCAAGCCTCCCTGAATAGATTCTGTATAATTAATTAGATAACTTTATTGCAAATGCAAAGTATTTCCTTCCTAAAAAAAAATATATATTTCCTTTGGTTTGTTTTTAGGACTGCCCTTCAGATGTTGGTGACTTCAGAGCACAACAGTGTTCAGCCTACAACGATGTCAAATACCAGGGACATTTGTATGAGTGGATCCCTGTGTATAATGATCCTGCTGCACCATGTGCCCTGAAATGTCAAGCTCTGGGAAAGAACTTGATTGTGGAGCTTGCCCCAAAAGTACTAGATGGAACTCGTTGCAATATTGAGTCCTTGGATATGTGCATCAGTGGAATATGCCAGGTATGTTCGTGGTGAAAACCTAAATGTGACCTTTGTCATGTAGCACTTTGGTTATTACCTTTTCTTGCACACAGAAGTTCCTGACTCCCTTAGCCTTTTATATGTAAATACAAGGTCAATAACATTCCTTCTCCCTTCTATTTAAACATATGAAAATTACTGAAATTAGTTATACTAGTACAGCTTTCTAACCTTTAGTATATCTGTCAGGGTGTGATGAAGCCTTACAGTTCCTCCTCTGAGACTCATATCTTGTGAAGGAGAAAATTTGATGTTTTATGAGATCCAGCCCAGAAGGGCAGGTGTGAGTGTATGTGTCTGTCTTGTTGCATGGGTGAATGAGGTTGTTGTGATTCTCTTTATGGGATACTTACATTTCTAGGTATATTTATTGTTATTATTTATTTGAGTTCTGCTATCGGCTTCTCACAGTTGGGATGAAAACAGAGAGTTATAATATTTGAGGCTTGCCAGCTTTGCCCATATCTCATTAGCAAAGCAATATTGCAATCTTCAGCTTTATGAACAGAACAATTTTATATAGAATGGATATGTTATTGCAATTAGTTTTCTTTCTCTGCAAGTGGTTGTTGCTCTGTTAAATGCCTAAAAATGTGTGTGACTGAAAAATGCAGGATATGGCCCAGTGAGAAAAATAGCTCCATTATAGGGGAAAATTTTACACGTTTGGCAGAAGACTGGTGTGCGGATTACAGCAACATTAATATATGATCTGGACCTTGCTGTGGGTTTTATGTGACTTCTATGTATACTGCAGTTCCAATACCAGTCGTGCCAACACACAATGCATCTGCTGCCTCTGAAACAGAAGAAGAATTCCTTACAGTTTTCCCCTTCAAGAGACCGCATTTGTCAGTAGTGCTTCACAGTGGTATCCAACAGTGTTAATTACCCTGCGCATTTAAAATAGGCTATACCTCTATAAACTGCAAGCACTTGCCAAATAATACATTTCTTGCAATATTCTTAATATTTCTTAGTACATCTCTTGCCATATTCTTAGTGATGTCTCCTCTTCCGATACAAGCTTTCATAATGGAGGGTGTCAAAGCCTTTTCTAGGTGGTACGTCTATGGCAGCCTTTGCTGCTTGTGTCCGTTGCAGCACATAAGTGTCAGGCTGAATCTAACGGAGTTCTGGGTTTTTCAAAGGCTCGTGAGACTCTTGCTCAGAGTGCTGTGAGGTTTCCAGTGACTTCAAACGTTCACCATCTTTCATATGTAGCAGGGTATTTACGTTGTCTAGAGTGGCTCCAATTTTGTGAAGAACAGTTGAAAGGTATATTTAAAATGGCTGCGTTCAATGTCTCTTGTTAGTATTTTGTAGTATCCATGTGTATATCTGATACCACATGCTTGGAAATACAAATAATCTGTTGTTAGAATAAACCAAGTAGTGGCGGAAGAAATTAATCATGCCAGCAACAGGCACTAGAACTCTTTTACACTGATGATGAGAATCAATTTCTTTTCTCCATCTGTTCCATTTTTTCTTTTTTTTTTCAGCATTTTCTAATTCCAAAACGTAATTTTCAGTCTGAGAGAACATCTTCAGGAAAAAAAACCCAAACATGTTTAGAACATGTCCTGTGCTGTGACTTATGCAATTTAATTAATTTATAACTAGACCTCATAAGTGGTTAAGGTGTTTTCACTTCATTTCCTTTAGGTCACTGGCTGTTGCTGAGGTATTTCTGCACAAATGGAAAATTTCTCCCTTTTAAAGTATATATTTGATAATTTAATGTTGGATAATTGTATTAAGGTAAAAATTTGAATTTAAATTAAACGAACTGAAATGAAAGGTCATTTGAATAACCTTTTTCTCTTTGCAGACTGTTTTGGGGGCTGAAAGGGAAGGTTGGTTACTTGTGAAAGGGACTGCGGGAGGTGGGGGACTTCCTCAGAAACTGACACGGAGCTTTGTTGCTACTCCTGTTTAAGCAGGAAAAGAAAACAAATTGACATCTAATCTTTCCTGGAAAAATATGGTTATTTAGTCAACTGGTGTTAAGAGAGAGACAGCAAAATTGTGATTCTCTACAATTGTTGCTATAAGATCAGTTTGTTGGGTTCTGACATATACTTGGCACAGCCTGCAAATAACTTGGCAAGTGTTTTTACAGTTAACTCATCTAAATAAACATGTCATACTGCTGATGTGGATATCTTCGTTTTTATGCCTGGAAGCACCAGTCAGTATAAGGAGACTGGCTTGCCGGAGTCCCTTTCCAACTGGTGCTGGTTTTGCTCATTTATTGTCTCAAAGTTGGCAGGTTTTAGAAGATTTCGGCTTCCCCTCTTTCCCCCACAACTGGATTTCACTTTCATCTGTTTTCTTATTCTTGGTAAGGTAGGGCTGCATCACTAATTCTGCCTCTTGGATTCTTCTTCAGACTTTGTCCTTGGCAGCATATGAATTTACAAGGACGGTCAGTTTCTGTTGTCCAGCTTCAGTTCTGATTCTTTGTACTTCCCTTTATAAGCAGAGTCAAACTAAATAATGTGCTGTCAAAGAAAATGACGAGATGACAAAACTGCTCTCTGGATAGGAGGTTTGAGGCTTCAGGGGAAGTAAAATCTAAAGGCAGAGGAGCAGGGAAAAGTTTAATGGGAAAGTTAATAAGATACTTTGGGGTTGCTTGAGGCTTAACTCAGCCAAACTATTTGATCATGTTTTAGTCTGCTACTGCCGTACTGCTGTTACCAAAGCAAATATCTGGGGCTGTTGTGTTAAATGGGGACAGGTCAAAACTTCACTGCCGGGAGGATTTTCACACTTAACTTCTGATATTTTTTTTTTTCTAGTCTATGCACAACTCCCAGCGCATTTTTTCATATAATATATTACTGCTGTGCCCATCTGGATGTGGGTGGAGACATTTAAGAACATCTGCATGTCAGACACATGTGTGGGCAACATTTACTCAGTTGCTTTGCCTGCTTTGGGGCTCTGTCTCTCCTTGTTTTTTGTTTTTAATTCATGCAGACCTGCTTTTTGTCTAACAGAATGCAGAATGGGATGTTACATGTGTCAGTACCTGAAACAGTTACGGTGATGATTTTCCTAATATGGGTTAATGTGTTTGGACAATAAACACATGCATCGCCCAAAAAAGTCTGGAGTCCTAAGGAGCAGCCTGAGTAGTTCTGTCCTAGGCTGTCACAATTAGGTCAAAGATGATGTAAATCCTGCAGTGAACTTTCCGTTTAGTGTTGGCAACTTGTTTGTGTTCCAAAAAAGGCAGACACTGCACTATGCTTTGTAGCATATGGCATAAATTTGGCTGACATCAGAACATATCCCATATGTCTGGTGGAGTGCCATCAAGTTCTGCCATGCTAGTTCGTTTCTGTCAGGTGTCACGATATGTCAGGCAGGTATCTCTCTCACTCGCCACCAAAGCACTCATGCTTGAAGTAAATATCTGTTGGAGTTTTCACTGAAAACATTTTCAGTAAGATTTTGGAAGACTGTTGCATGGGGGTTTTCTTATGAGCTTTGCTCGTGCTTAAAACTTAAAATCATAGCAGATTATTAATTTCTTCTGAACCTTGACACCTTTTATTCTGAGACTTTCTTTCTCAAAGTGTTTAAGGCATTTGGTGTACTTTCTCTTTCAGTTCATACACATACATATTTTGCCTGTAAATGTGTTAAAGGGCTGCCCAAGATGCGCAGGATGTTTGGTGTTCAATATGTAGAAAGGAGTGTTTCCTTTCCATCTAGTGTTGCTGCAGACAGAAAGCTGTGTTTCTCACATATGTTAGTACTTAATTCTTCAACAGCAGCTTAAAAAGCACTTTTTTTTTTCCACAATGAACATTTACAATCTCTTTTTCATATTTAAAAATAAGAAAAAAATGTCCACATTACCTTTTCCTTCCTTTTTTTTGCCTTTAAAGCTCCAATAGCTTATTCTTGGGAAGAATTAATTTTGAGGTAGCTCTGTGTCAAGTCAGCCTTTATACTGAACCTGGAATTCTTTCCTGGGTACCATCAATTAGCGAACACACGGAGTAAAGTACACTTTGGAGTACAGAGGAATCCCTGTGCAGAGAATCCTATACTGTGTGTACATATTACTGTAGGCACCAGAGTTAGGCTGGACCTTATCCAGAGAGATGATGGGAGTTACTCATGTAGATCCAACAAAACTTTCTGGCTGTCAGAGCTATGTATCAAAATCTTCATATGACCGCATACATGCGACACGTCATAAGGCTGAGGAGAGCAGGCAGCTGCAGCTGCAATTCAGCAGGGAAATGTTGGTGGCTCTCCAGATGTCTCACTGAAGGATGGGGCTGTGCTGAGCATGGGTTACCACATCCTATGTAACCTGCCAGTATCACCCTCCACAACCTCAGCGGGTTGATTTCCTCACTCGGCAGAGGCTCTCGGCTGTGCCCAAGCCAGCAGATCACGTAGCCACCCTCCAAGGGCTGTTCTTGCACCACTTTTAATGTCACAGTCCACCTCAGTGTAGTGGTTCCCTTGCGATGACATTGGTGGCAACCTGGAGGTGTGCTCTTACTGCAGGTAATAACAGCATACCCTCAGACACTGAAAAGGCCTTCTAGAATCACTTGTGTTTGTTTTGGAGCTGCCCATTGCTGCTAGAAACTGATGTCTCTTTTCAGATCTTGTCTTACTCTCCCTGTTTCTTGTGGAAAAATACTCCCTATAGGGATTTCTTGCTGTCTAAGTTTATCCTTTCTTGTCAGATAAGTAGGGGATTTTTTGTGATCTCCAGTTTCTTATCTATATTTCTTTTTTCCTAAGAGGTTCTCTCTGCCAAGTTTTGTTTTGTTTTAGTGAGTTTTGTACAAATGTGATTTTACTTCCCAGCCTAGCAAGGTCCTAAAGCCTGTGAGCAGTCACAGTAGAAAAACTCACCATTTGGGTGACATCTTGAACTAGAGCCTTAGTAACCTTCAAATCCCCCAGTGCTGACTTCACCTTCATGTAGCAAGGCAGACTTGGCTGGATGCAGCCAGAAAAGCAGCAAAGTAATCTCGTTCCATATATTGATATCTTTTTTGAAAGCATTCTCGCAAACAAGCCCAATGGGAGTTTGGGTCCTATCCTCTGAGTGTGCATCTGTGTATTCTTTAAAATGGAGACCTTGTGGGAAAGGGTACTTCCTCCCTACTGGGTGGTCCCATAATCCTTTAGCTGCTGTAGCATGTGACAGATCCTGTAGTAAGAGTTAAATGCTTTGGAAACACTTTGTTCTATTTAATGGAAGTGGATTTACAGAATTGCGGAACACCCTTTAGCCTCTTGCCTTCAGATATAAAATATGTGGAAAGTCTTTTTAGGAGTCCTTTAGTATGCAATGAATTTTTTGCACTGCATTTTTTATCTTCTGGGGTTTTTTTATTGCTTTACATTCTTTTCCTCTGTATGGATGGCTGGGGAATTTGAACATCATGGTGTGTCACCTCGTGCCCATCGTTCTGACTTATTTTATGTCTCTTTTCTGAGGTTTGCATTTTGGCATACTTTGCCTTTACTCCCTGCTTTCTCATTTATGAACAACTGAAAATCCTCACACAGAGGAAATTATCTTACTCCCACCACCACTAATACCCATTCCGCTTGGCAACTGGGATTGCTGCTTCGCTTGCTGTGAAGTGATGGGCTGGGATGTTCGCTGTTAGTCAAAACATGTGAAGGTCCCTGGAGGGGGGTCCGTTCTTTTTATTAACATATGCTGAAGCCCATATCAGCTTCCCTGGGCTGCCACTGACCTGCACTGGCTTGATTGCAGAGATGTGAGAACCTGTGCCACACTCAGACTGTCGTTAGGCTGAGTTTAGACATAACTGAAGGGTTATGAGACAGGACCGTGTGAGGACAAAATCATGTCTCAGACCAAGTTAAATCTTCAATGAGGGTAAACCAGAGTTTTAAAGTGGTGCTTGAGAGCTAATACTCCACAGTATTAAAAAAAAAATTTATATATATATAAAAAGGGAAGTGACTTGACTTTCTTAATTGGAGGGATATTCTGGTATCTCTCCCTCTGCTTGTCAGGATCAATTACAAGTAGATGATAAGCATGGGAAAGAGACAGTGGGAGCTTTTTCTTTATATTCTCTCCAGGGACATATTTTATCTGCATAGAATTAAAGTGCAAGCTGAAGTTATCGCAGAGCAAAGGATGTGAGCAGAGATTGCAAAGTAAATTAATAGATGGGCTTTGAATGACAGTGGGGTTTTACAGCAGGGCAAAGATACATGGAAAATATTGACTAAGAGCAAGATTTTCACATGACAGGTTTCATACTCATGTTTTTATTACCGTTAATTCCCATAGCCATATTTAAAATTAATTCTTTGTTGTGTGGATGCAGACTTTTCTAACATCTGCCTGTACTGTGATTCTGTGCTAAGACAAGTGGAGCAGGAGAAAATGCAGCAAATAGCTGGCACGGATGAAATAAGATCTGAGCACTGTGATTGCACGTGCAACTGTGCAGTAAAATACAGGCTTAATTTCTCTGAGTTTTGGATTTTGTGCTGTGCCTGTTTGTAGAAATAAAAATTGTTTTTTTCTTACCAAGACCCTGAGGATTTTAATTTTCCCTGTTGAAAGTGATTCTAATAAACTGCATAAGAGATTTATCTTTTTGAGCATGTAAGGATTTTTTCACTATTTTCTTATTTTACTAGTAAATGTTGAAACAAAACATGTTTCTTTTCATAGTCAAGTTACAAGACTTGGAGAAGATATTATTCCAGAAATAATTCTGAGGTTATCTTGTATTTTGTGCAATGCTGTGATAGCATTTGAAAATATGTAGATGGCTTTTGTTCCATTTTTATCTTAGTTCTGATCTCTTGTAAGGCTGAAATAAACAGCTTGGTTATAGCAAACCAAATGCTACCACCCTGGTGGAAAAGCAGTCACATCACTCCATTGGATCAGTCTGGCGTAACAGTCTACTTTCATTCTATATTTTTCACACCTTGACAAATTTCCTCGGCAGTGAAAACCCAGTTGCACCTAGACCATGTAGTCTTTGCCACCCTTCAGCAGGTCAGTGGTTCAACCAATACAGGATTCGCTTAGAGAGTTATTGCTGTAACAGATCTGTTAACTAGCCAATTTTAAACCACAAACTACTGGGCAACATGCACTGGGATGACTACAGACTGCTCAGCCCTTGAGGAAAAGGATCTTCTATATAGTTAACTATCATGTTCTTGTGAAGAAGTATGATTATCATCACTATTTGTGCACTCTGCAGTGCAGTTCCCTGCTCAGCAGAAATGTATTATTTCTTTTACATTTTAAGCACACTGGGAACTTCTCCTTAAATTATTTCCTGGGTTTTCTGCTTTTGCGGAATTGGACTAGATGCAATCTGTATGTTTGTGTTAACATCCCACCAGCAGTCTATTTCATGAGTACACATGGTTGTGCATCCTTTGAAATAGCCAGGCCAATGAAAGCACAGAAGTGTGAACGCACTCCGAGTAGCCTTCATCTGGACTTCCCCAAGCATTGTGCGGGGTTTGCCCAGCAACTGTGAAAGGATGGTAATTACATCACATTGAAAATGCAGTTGAATTGATTTTCTCTTTTTATTTTATTAAATCGAATCACACTAATAAAGGGCATCGCTCCCTGACACCAAGCTGCCAGTCCCTCAACTAAACGTAAAACACTGAAAAGCATAACTTATTTTAATGGAATCGCTGATAAATGAGAATCTATATCACTCAAGAATTTATTAGTCAAAGTAGAAAATTGTGTAGTATTTAACATGCACGTTCCTGAACGTTTAAATGGCCTCTCTGCTAAAGATCTTAGTCTAAGACACAGTAAGTAGAGAAAGAATGGCACCAGTGCAAATTTAGTCTTAATGTTTCATAGAATTTATGTTTCTGTCACAAATACAATCATCAGTGATTTATTCTTTTGTGGCCACTTCTATTAGGAGAACTCAGTATGTTTTTTTCTGGCTCTACCTGGATCTCTGGATCCAGAGGGGGAGGGACCACAGTAGGGGGAGCCCCTTTCTAAAGGGAAATATGGTATATAATTATATATATTGCTGTATATAATTTCATGCTTTTGGTAGTAATAATGGCACTAACACTTAAATGATGCTTGTTGTGCGCAGTTCTCTGGTTTTACTTATGTTTCACTTAAGTATTCTTATTTTGTAGAGCATAGGTATATCTTCAGGTTCTTTGTTTGAAGTATATCATCTTGACTAGTTAGCATCCCAGAAACTTTTTTTTTTAATAGTTGACATATACCATTTTTATAATTGACAACTCACTTCTGTGGAATGTGTTCTACAAAAACTGGTGTTTTGCCTATTTTGAAAGAGAGTGCCTGCAGCTGGAGGCGCCTGATCAGCTGAGGGAATAACAAAGTTGAAGTCTAAAGCAAAAGTTAGAAATTTCAAATCCTCATCCTGCATTGGTCTCTGCATTGACAATTCTAGTTCATGTTTGTATTTACGTTGATTAAAAGACTCTGAGGAGGGTTTGGGATTTCCTGGGTTTTTCCACTACAAGGCTTTTTTGCCATACTGGAATCTTAGTTAAAAATCTGTCACCATGCAGTCCTGTCCATTTTCTCATCATAGTTAAGTATAAACAGCTCCTTAAAAAAGGAAGCTCTGTGAGTTTAACAGATCATACTTTGACCTTCACAAATCAAAATTAACATGCTATATTAATTTCTTTGTTTAAATCTAATTCCTCAGCTGAAATCCTACTAAGTGAATAAGAGCTAAAGAAACAGCTGTAGGAGCTTCTGAGTGATTTTTTGGATTCGTCTTTGCAAAAATATTTGTAATGGTCCATAGTCACCTCTAACATATCAGCAGCAATTTCATTTTTGTCTTTCATCCGTATTACTATATTTTATACCCTGACCTTTTTCTCTTCCTTTGCCTTTCTGAACTTACATGAAATATTCTAAGCATGCTACAAAATATTTAACACCCTTCGGTATTGTCTTTCCCAATAGCGCTGGCATACTGACGTTTAGTTTAGAAGTTTGTTGAAGCAGATGAGCTTTTCTGTTCACTGCTTAATTAGAAGCTTTCTATCCTAGCTGTTTGTGACAAACCAGCATTTTTTTTCATATTTCTGTTTTTTTTTCTTTGGAAGAACACAGACGAATAAGATATTCAGGTTCTGTTCTAAAATAGTCATGGGTCACACACCTGCTTCTGAAAATAATCCTGCCATATCCAAATTCATAGATACCCCATTATGGCCAATTTATCAAATGCACAACGTACCCGTTTCCTCAATGCTCTTTCTATATTAAATTTCCACTTATTGTTCATTTTGTTATATATTGGTCAATATTCTCCCTGCTATCTGAGGAGCTCATAACCTAGTCATTAAAATACTTGTATCATTTTTTTTTTTTGAATGATGGTATTTACAACTGCAGATTTCTTAACCTGACAGATTGGGTCCCAATCCTTCCATCGCACAGCTTGTATTATCACTGGTTTCATTTATGCAGCCTGTGTTAAAATCACCTAATATAATTATTTCTGACTATGCCCTAAAAGCCTGCAGATGTTTTCCCAATCTGCCTGTAATATTTATAGCTGATCCCTTTGCTCTGTAAACAGCGAGCAACATAGGGTAAATTAACCCTAATAAACACCTTAATTGTGAAAATCATCAGGCCTCTTTGCCTTGCTGCGGTGGTGTGTGAGCGGAGGAAAGCTGTTGCCATATATCGTTTTCTTGTCCTAGTTGCAGCTTTGCTTGCAAGTGCACATGTACTCTCTTTGTACACATGTACTTGTTTCATCAAACTCTGTGTTTTTTCTAGTAGGTATTGGCTAAAATATGAATACCTTAAATTCATAATGTTTGCTGTCAAAATGCCACGTGTATTTAAGGCCTGATTTCCAAAGCTATACCTTGTAGCTCCCTGTTATTTTGGTGAGATCCGTGGCTGTCCAGCTTGTTGGAGGAATATTGCTTCCTGTCAAGGCTTTACAAACAGATGAAAAAGGCTAACTCTAGACACTCAGGTTTGAAATACGCCCCACCTTAGCATTGATCACGCCACCCTGGTGTTCACTCATTAAGATCCCAGGGTAGCAACGCTTGTTTGAATTAGTTCTAAATTTGAGGCTTGTCACATTAAAATCTGCAGAATTATTGGGTGCTTCATGTTAAACAAAATCTGAATTTTTGTGCTCATTTCAAGCCTAAATTGTGATACTAGTTTGAGTTATTTTCTAAGTTGTGTTCCAGGATGTCATTGCTTGATAGTTATATTCACCACAGCTGGTCTGAACATAATCTCGGAAGGAAGCCCACAAGAGGGTAAATGCCTCTAGCTGAACATACCGCCTTTGCTGGCAGGACAGCTGTAAAGCTTTTCCCACATCCAGGTCCCTTGCAGCTAGCAATTCTGTTTTATTTCTGTGGCATTTGCGTATTATTAAAAAATAAGCAATAATACTATATGAAACAGTCCTCTAAAGTATGCTGCTGTGCTGATATTTTTATATCAGATATCAGAAAAAAAGTTATTTTTTCTTACATTCCATGTTGGACACAATAGTGCCTTGTGTTTGTACAGTTGTATAATTTTTGTTCTATGCAATGAGAGTTTGTTTTCCTACTGACGGTGTGTCATAGCTCAGTATGTGTATTTATTATCATCATGTTGGGCTTTAATGCGCTGGTCTTGCAAGTGCTCTGCTTGCTCAATACTGTTCTCCCACCAAAGGCTTCCAGGATCTGTAGTCTACAAATATACAACAGCTTAAACTAATAAAAATAGCATTTCTCACACAGAGTATCACAATGTGCAGCTTAATTTTTCCTTTGAGAATTAATTGATGAGTGAATAAACAGATTCTTCATATTTAGAAAATAAGATTACACTATGAAATGGAAATGTTTTTGTGAGATCTGGAGAGAGATTACACTTGCAGTAGTTCTAACAATTTATCTCCATGTGCTAGTAGTATCTTTATGTGGATAAGAGCAGTAGAAGCAGTGGAGGGCAATAAATGCTTCAGAAGTCTACCCGAGAGAAACATAGACTCTGTCAACTACTGGTATGGTCCCCATCATTGCACCATCTGAATGTTTCAGAATCTTTAGGAGATTTATTTTTGCAACATCCCTGTGAGGTGGGGAATTGCAGTTATACCCTTTCCACAGATTGGAATGGAAAAGCACAGGAAGTTTTCAAAAGTCAAAGAGAAAGTCTGTTGGGGAGCTGGGAATGGAAAGAGGGTTGCCAAGTGTCAGGCCAATGCGCTGAGCGTTGTATTATGATACGCCTTGAAGTTTTAGCTGCTTTCTCATTCACACAGTGGCCCAGTCATTTTCTGTTTCTGAAATGGTGGTGTTTTCATTCATTTCTCTATGCTAATTGGTGATCAGAAGGGAAGATAAGCTTGTTTAATTTGTTTACAGACTTTTTCTTTTTTTTTGGGTGTCAGAGATGAACCCAGAGCTGAAGTTAAAAAACACCTTCAAGTGAAAATGTTTTCATCTTTAATCCAATCCTAAATTATTGTGTAGTGTTCCTGCATACCTTCTGTGTAGTAAATAAGCACATGTTATGAGATGGCCTGATTTCACACACTTCTGTTAATTTGTTTGGTTTTTTGCAACTAATTTTTTCATTAACACTTACCATTAAATCATTTCAGTTAAGCTTATTTCTCTTTAAAATAAATTCTTTGCTGGGCTACATAGGATGAAGAGCTCCTTCAGTTGCAGTAATAAAATAATTTCTTGCTGCTAATGTCGATTTCTGTGGTAAATCTGAGCCCTTTAGTAAGGAGGTGCTGTTCAGTGCAGCATGTCTCTCAACTGAAGTACCATAAACTGTCCTCCATAATGCCCTTCTCTTAAGAGAGTGCAGGAAATAGGGAACTGGGAAATAAGGGAAAGGGCAGGAGTGGGAGTTGGGTCTGCTTTGCTGTCTTTCCTATAGACACGTGAAACTTCGCGATTACATTTCTTCATGTTTGGCACTGAATGTGCATGATTTGTGCAGTTTGTGTGCATTAACTCAGAGACTGGAAGACCCAACCCTGCCGCTTACGTGCGGACTCGATCCTCACCTCTCCACGGGGATCGTGTGTCAGTTTTGGCATAGCACAGATGCAGTGGATCTTGGCAGCTAAGACTGCCCCTTCCAAGCATTTTTATATAGGAAGAGAAGCGTGCCGGCCAATTTCAAAATTCTAGCACTGCTTTTAACTGTGAATTTCCAGAGTGCTTTCTATCCGTTTGTCAGTTTGGAGTTTGATTAAATATCTACGTCTATGATGAATTAGCTGCACTTCTCAGGGCCGTGTGGATATGAGAGCTGTATAGACCAACTTGAGAAGACTTGAAGCTGCTGATTAACTTTTTAACACATTGCTCAGCTTTTGGTACTCCCTGCAAATTTCATCTATGAAATGGTGAAGGGTAAGATAGGGGAGTCCAAAAGTTGACCTCCCTTTCAGCAAGAAGGTGCTTTTAGTTAATGTTGTCTATTCTTATTTCTCTTCCCGGTCTCACTTCCACACTTCTTGTAGGGTGACTGATATGAAGAAAAAAGAAAACTGGGGAAAATGTTTTCATTATAGTTTGGAGAGTTTTCAACTGACAGTTTTTCAAAACCTTTGCTTTTGGAATTTTTGGTAGCGTTTAAATTTGGGTGTTTTTATAATAATCATTGGAAAGTTAGAGATTTGGTCTTATATTCAGAAACAAAAAAAATCAAAAGGTAAGAACTTGAATCATCCAGGTATTTTTAAAACCTGGTTATCAAATGTATATGTGATTGACATTGATGTAAATGGCAAATAGGAGATCTACACAAATTCCAGTTAAATTTTGAATGGCCAAGACACTAGATTATGAGCGCTGCCCACAGCTGCTTGTCTGTGAAGCTGAAGGCTGAGTGCCCTTTAAATACTTAACTTGGGTTATTTCACTGCATTAATCCTTTCTCAGATATAATTAAACAGGTGATGGAAAACAAACTGTAAATAACAATTGTGCCTTGTGTTGGAAAGAATAACGCTCAATGGTATTCATTCACATAAGTTGTGGGAAACTGATTCATGTATTTCCTATGCTTGAATAGCTTAATATGTCAGTTGTTGTGGTTCATCATTAAAATCATGGAAATGACAGTGTGCTTTTAAAATCCTAAATAGCAAGATATGCTTTGATAGAATGAGGCCAGCTCATAAAATCAAAAGGATAACATAATAAATAAAATTCCAGAAACCTGAGCATGTCTACTACAGCTTTGCCCTCCTTCTGACTGTGGTGTTGATGTTGGCAGGCAGTAGGCTGTGATCGACAACTTGGGAGCAATGCCAAGGAAGACAACTGTGGAATCTGTGCAGGAGATGGTTCAACATGCAGGCTTGTGAGGGGACAAGCTAAGGCACATGTCTCACCAGAAAAAAGTAGGTTACAAATTGATCTTATGATAATTTATCCTTGACTGTGTTTTCCACTTGTATATTAACATACATATTGCAGAGTATTGACCTTTTCACTATTTACTTGTCCGCAGCTTTCCAAAGCTACTTACTCTAAAGTCTGTGCTAGATTAGTCTACTGAAATTCCATGAGGGATGCCACACATTAGGGTATAGCTAGGAAAGAATCTGAGATATGCATTTTTTTTATAGACCTACTCAATTCATTCTATCAGGAATAACCATCAAGATGCACATCTTATTTTAGAGGGTATCCTCATGTTGCAATATATGTGATGCTGCAGCAATGTTTTTAAATCATAGAAACATCTTATAGATGGTTTTATGGAAATTGTGGCCTGTGTTTCAAAGTGCATGGTTTTCAATTTAACTTTGATTTTTTGTTTTTTGGGTTTTTTTAAAGTGTCTAAAGACAGTTGAACTTCAGAGGCAAGTTAACTACTTGTATGGTATAAAAAGCACAAGGTGAAAGGGAATAATACTTTCTTCTCTTTTTGTGTGTGTTTGGCTCAAATTTTGCCATTCTTCCTCCAAATCATTAGCATCTTACTGTGACTAACTGTAAGTCTCAGCAGTATTGGAAATATGAGAAAGGAGGGGTGTCAGAATTAGACCCGTTACTGGAGTCTTAAGATTCTGGCTATGTTGATACCCAGGCAAGTTCTGTCGATAAAGGCTCGCCTCTGACAATTGTGATTTCTGCCCTCACAGATGATGCTCCCTGTAATCTCACAGCAGATGTCCCATGTGTTTATCATGTATGATAGTTGCCTCACATCTATTTTTTTTCCTGGTTTTGGACTTACAATGTGCATCTGTCACATGGATGTTCATGGATGTCTGGGGTGCATTACCTTCCCGCAGAGCCACGGGATGCAAGGGTGAGGATCTGGTGCTCTTAGAGTAAAGTCGAAACTCAAAGTTCCAATGCAAGCAGGTTTCTGTTGTTTGGTTTTTTGTTCAGTTAGTTTTGTGGGTTTTTTTATTTTAATGGATGAAGCACCTGCCTTTGGCAGCTTGTGTATGCTTTAGTGCTGCTGTAGTTGAGCCTGCAAATATTTCACTTGTGCCCTGACTTTGAAAGAGCTGTTGTATCTTGAATCGCACTTAATTCTTATTGCAGTACATATGAATGATTTCCACGGGGTTTTTATGCTTGCAGTATGCTTCAACATGGAAGTAACTTGAAGTGCAATGTATGTGATCTTAATGCTTTTTACCTTCAGCGTGATTACTTGTATTGATCTACAAGGTTTCATGTTTAGGCTATCCTACCATGTGCAGGTGCATAATTTCTCTAATTCAATGCATATGTATAACAAAGGTAATCTAAATTAAAAAGTTAATGGTTTTGTGGCAAAGTCTTTTAAAGTCACAGAATAATTTTGCACAAGTCAAAGAGCCTTTTTTGATGTACTATATGGGCTTTCAGTGTCAGCCTTTACCTTGCATTTACTACAGGCCTTTTTCATGGATGGGAGAATGTAGTTCAGTAATTTATGAAGTTTTTCATCCTGAAACACTGAGTAAATGTCTCAAATGTTTGCAATGAGCAGAAAAAGAGTTTTCACGGAGGGCCACTTTTTATTCACTTTGTCACTTGAAATACTCAGAGGTTCTGGTCAGTACATAGCAAACACTTGTGAAGCAGTAAAGACTGGATAATATTTTTGTAGTATTACCAAGTTGTATTTGTTTGTGTGGCTATATATAGATAGATATAGCGCTATATATATACAAAAAATAGCTCTTCCCCTTTCTGATGTGGAGGTCAATTGGAACAGAAAGGAATTGCATTGTCTGTTCCAGTTTTAGAGCAACAGAGATTCTCTCGCAGAAGGAAGATTCCTGGGAACACCCTAGCTACTTTTAAGGCAACCCAAACTGAACTTGTTGAACTGGCAAATCTGGTTGGATAGTTCATAATAAGTGAAATAAAAAAATTCACATTTAATTGCTGCTTAGTATGTAAGTACAGTAAAGACAGTGGTAGAAGGGCCCTGGTTTTGAAACTTCCGTAATTTTGCAACAAAAATGAGTTTAACTTGTGGTATTCTCACACAGGTAAGAGCTGACTACAGCTGATATCACTTGGTGGAAGGTCACCCATTGCCTTGACCAAGTTAGAATCATAGAATGGTTTGGTTTGGAAGGGATCTTAAACGTAATCTTGTTCCAAACCCCCTGCCATGGGCAGGGACACCTCCCACTAAATCTGGTTGCTCAAAGCCCTGTCCAACCTGGCCTTGAACATCTCCAGGGATGGGGCCTCCACAACTTCCCTGGGCAAGCTGTTCCAGTGTTTTACCACCCTGAAAGTAAGGAATTTCTTCCTAAGATCTACTCTAAATCTACCCTCTTTCCATTTAAAACTGTTACCCTTCATCCTAGTACTACACTCCCTGATAGAGTCCTACCCCTATAGGCCCCCTCTAAGTACTGTAAGGCTGCTATAAGTTCTCCTCGGAGCCTTCTCTTCTCCAGGCTGAACAACTCCAACACTTAGACTGTCCTCTTAGGAGAGGTGTCTCCAGCCCTCTGATCATCTTCACGGCCCTCCTCTGGGCTTGTTCCAACAGGTCCATGTCCTTCTTATGTTGGGGGGCCCCAGAGCTGGATACAGTATTCCAGATGGGGTCTCACCAGAGTGGAGTTGAGGGGCAGAATCACCTCCCTTCACCTGCTGGCCATGGTTCTTTCAATGCAGCCCGGAATGTGGTTGGCAGTCTGGGCTGTGAGTGCACATTGTTGGCTCATGTTGAGCTTCTTATCAACCAACACCCCCAAGTCCTTCTCTGCAGGGCTGCTCTCAATCCATTCTCCACACAGCCTTTATTTGTGTTTGGGATTGTCCTGACCCAGGTGCAGGACCTTGCACTAGGCCTTGTTGAACTTGATGAGGTTGGCACGGGCCCACCTCTCAACCCTGTCCAGGTCCCTCTGGATGGCATCCCTTCCCTCCAGCATGTCAACTGCTCCACACAGCTTGGTGTCGTTGGCAAACTTGCTGAGAGCACACTTAATCCGACTGTCTGTGATGCCGA